>JAODGB020042749.1:0-53892 GCA_027574905.2 Earota dentata
GCTCATTGCATCGCGCGCCGTCGAAAAGCGCGCACCGCCGAGAGCTGCGCTCGCGACAACGAGCTGCTTCCGTTGACGTCTCCGCGCGCGCGTCGCGAAGACAGCCAAGGCACCACCGCCACCACGCACCGCCCCAGTCCGACGCTGCTCGCGCGCCCCAGCGGCCCGTCCGAACTTCTTCGCCAACTTCGGGGAAAGTTTCCCTCTCGCCGAGAGCCACGGCGCGCACAACACGCCGCCGCCACACGCTTTTGAAAGGTAAGTGCTAAGCCCGCGCGGCCTGCGCGCACACGCATTGTTAATAGAAGCACGACGCACGCGAATCCAAGAGAAAGTGCATAAAAAGACGGCGAAATAGTTCGCATTCCGCGCGCGCCGCTCGCCGTTGAACTTTTAGAAGGTTTGCGTTTCCATTTCCATCAATCTCTTCTAGCTTAATTCTTAATTTCGTCGAACTACATCGTAGCAATCGTACATCATTGTCAATACAAAGCAATCATAGTCATTCGAGTATTTTGAATCTTGCGAGTTTTCATTCCTGTTTGATAAAAACCCCCAGGTAGAGAAATTCATGCATGGCAAAGCTTTCTAGGAGTTCGCGAGGCGCGCCCCGCGCACCCTTGACTTACCGCATCCGCCCGCGCGCGCCACGCATCCCCCAACAAGAAGCGTTGGTGCGAAGGGAAAGAAGAATGGCAAACGAAGCCGCGCGCGTGCTTTTCGGCTTTGACGTCAATCGGCTTTGCGAGCGCGCAGCGCGGGGCATTACCTTTATCGCTCAGTGCATTTGCACGCGTGAATACAAAATACAGAGCACAATAAATAAGTATGCGCGTTGCCTGCTGCCTGCGTGGGTACGTTGCGGATGCGCTCGCTGCTCGCACTCCGTACTAATTACTGCATCCCAGGGATCTCAGCGAGCCTCGCTAAATATTTGATTCCGCGACTGCCACCACTGCTCGCACACAGAGCGCCGTGTTATTGTCCTGCCAGCCTCCTGCGGAAACTGGGAAACACGCGTGGACCGCTCTGCGCGCGCGGCGTGTATGTGAGTGTGGTTCACATGTGCGGCGAAAATATAATCGGCGCGACCTTGCCAGATTACACACGTTCGCCGAAACGGGCATCGCGGCTGCCGAGGTGCGCGACACGCGACCAATCCGCGGATTAGCGCCAACACCCCGGTCGCGCCGCTCGCCTGCAGGAATGCATTAATCACCCGACAGCCGAGGGGGTCTCGTCTTACTCGCCCGTGTTTGTTGATCGCTAATTGCCGCTAGTTGTTAATTAATAGTTGTTAGTTGCTAGTTGATAGTTGATAGTCGATAGTTGATAGTTGATGGTTAATTGTAAGGCGGAGGCGTCGGATGTCTTGCGAATGCCCGCCGCACACCACGCTAATGTTTGTACAACAAATGAAAGAACATGATGCGCATCGATTGTCAACTTAATCCTGTAGCGCGCGCGCGGCCGCGCAAACAAACATTTAATGCAAATATTTTCCGAGCTGCGTGCGCCGCGGCACTCGGACTCGAATGTCGCTGATAGCTGTGGCCCCCCTCTCCACCGCACGCCCGCTACCTGGTGTGCGCGTACACATGTTCCGGGGAATGTTTGTTTCTCTTAGTGTCGCATTCGCATAATTTGAATTTTTCGATAACAGAACGCCTCAGGTTTCGGGCCCGGCGCGGGCCTTGAATAACGATGGCAGCAGGAAAAAATTAAATAAACAGCGGCCGGTGCCGGATGACATTTTGTCACTCATAATAACAAGCAAGCTATCCGAACGCCAGGCTCCGGGTATTGTGTCGCCTTTGCGCGCGCGCCTAGCAATCTGATCTAATCAGGTGCACATTTAGACACCTCATCGCGAAACTCGAATCAACAATCAACTATAGCCAACCATCATTCAGTATGCGTCCGTGGTATCGCTCGTAATTAATAGATTGGAATATGAGCGCGCGCACGCACGGTGAGCATAAAAAGAATTATCTAATTCTACATTTTAATAAGGTGATAAGGTTTGTTTATTTGCGCGCCTGTAGCCGGCGCGGAGCACTTTAGCCTTCCGCGGATAATCTCCCGAACGCCGAAAATAACAGCGCGGTTGAAGTGCCCTCTCGCGAGGGGACTTTTTCCCAGCGCCGCGAACTTCAGTTTCCGTCACACCGTCCCACCATTCCAGCACTTTACCACGCATGTGTACGTACGCGCTACGCATAGATATGAGATATGAAAAAAAAATCAAAAATGCAAATCAAATGGCGATATGTGTCAGCGGCGCTGATCTGACCAAGGACGCTCGGCTGCCAACTCTTATTTATTGCGCTAATGAACGCCAAGCCGAAAAGACGCAATATTAGACTATTGCGTTCTTGAACAATTGTCGACGCCAAAGAAACCAGCAGCGAGTTGATTTGCATGCGTGCGTCGTGTGTTTCGGATCGGAACTCGTAAAACGAGAACATTTTCGAAAAGATCGAAGCCGCTTTTTATTTTCATGCGGCGCGCGGTGAGGTGTGGTTGCGGCGTGCGTCCGTGTGTGGAATTTGATTTGCCTTTTTTAATGTCACTTGTCCGCCGCCATCGCGCGCGAGTAAAAGTGGCCAAAAATTGCAACCGGCGGGTTCTATGCGCCCGCAAAGCTCAAGCAGCAAGCTAAGCGCCGACCTTGGCATTATGCGCTCATTTTTTATGCCGAAATGCCCGTTTATCGTGGCAGTTATCGCCCGGCGCTGTGCGCCAATGTTTACTAGCTGGCAAAATTCATTACATAAACAGGCGACCGCGCGCCGCAAGCCAACAAGCACGCGGTAAAAGAGAAGAGCGGCAAAGGTTAGCGCGATGGTGACACCAAAGTTAATGCGCTTGCACAAATCCGGGCGCGATTTATGAGCGATGCGCGATGCGAAAATTTGTGCACTGCCTGCAGGACACGTGGCGCGGCTCGGCGCGGCGCTCAGCTGCTGCAGCGCCGCGGAAAAAGTGCCGCAATTGCTTGGCGAAGCGGAAAATTGCGAATCGCGCGCGGCGGCCGTCAATTAGCGCCCGCCGCGCGCGAAAAGAGGCAGCGCATACCTCCGCCCCAGCAGCCCTGATATCAATTAGCCAGCCACTTGTCAGCCGCTGATTTTTTCATTATCAGCGCGCGCGCTTATCGGGCGCACATTTTTGTTAATTGGGCAGCGGACGCGGACCCAGATCGATCAGCTGATTGCGTTGTTCTCCGGCGCTGCGGCCCGCCATGACAAATCATCAAGTTCACGACCTTGCCTGGTTGCGGATCATCAGCGAAATGTGTGTAATGCGCGGCGCATAATTTGTTGCGACGATTAGGCGCAGCGCGCACGCAGCAGCGACAACTCGGCGCTGCCTGCTGCCGTGGCATTTAAAACCGTGCGGGCCGGCCGCAGGAGTCCTTTTCGAAAACGCGCGCCGAGGTGATAGTTGTTTGGTTACTTTCTTGCGCCTGAGAGCGCCCGCCGAATGGGTTATTGTACTGTGCTATAAAGTCAGTCAGTCACTCGGTAGCCGAAAGCGGGCTGCGCGACCGCCCCGGGCGGCTCGCGCATGCGACCGTTTGGCATTTCCTGCTGGAAGGTCGCAACCCGCCCCGCCGCCAACCACCGCAACTTTCCGCCGCGCCGCGCCGGGCGGCCGGGCGCGTTCCATTAAACTTTCCTCGAAAATCCGCCGAGCGATGAGAAAAGAATGCCGGCAGCGGCATCGCGCCTGCTGCCTGCTTATAACGGGACCGTCCGCCAACCGCGCGCCGCCGTCTACATACATAAGCGGTCCGGTGTTCGCACTGCTCCGGTATTCGGAATCGAAACGTATCGAATCGCATCGTATCGAGACCACTGGCGCGCACCGAATTCGCTTCCGTCCATCATCGTCGAAAGTGCACGGCGGCGCTTTTTCCAGCCGCCTATTGAAATGCCGCCCCGCCGGCGGCATAATTAAGCTCGGGCGGGGGGAAATTGTGCAATTTGCAGGCGCGCTGTACAGGCACCCGCCCGTCTGAATAGCTCGGCGCGCCCCAGACCAGAAACCCGAGACAAGCGAGCCGCCGCTGAATGTTTATAATTAAAAATTACGAAATCAAGTTTCATTCACGATCCCGTAATTTAATCACCGTTATACGGCGCGGCGGGCACGGGGCCGGGGCTCGCGCATGGCGCATGATTCAATGGGTGTGCGGCGCGCGCGGTGAAAAGAAAGGCGCCTCTCTTCGGCGCGGCGCGCGGCGGTCGCGTTCCATTTCGCGGCGCCTGCACCTTGCAGACATTAGAATGCGGCTGCTACGCACACGTGGAGAGGTGGAGACGCGGAGACGCGGATATGTGTCATGTCAGAATGAGCTAACTGCGGCCGATTTCCGCGCGGGCAAAAATCCTCCTGGGTCCCGGCGTCCTGCAAACTTTCCCTCCGCCCGCCGCCCGCCGCCCGCGCGCCGCGCTGCGTCATTGATGGAAAAGCGGATAGAAACTTTCGCACTTTCCAAGTAGCAAGCGAGCGACGTAGTTGGCTGGCTACCTGTACTGCTGTACTTCGGTACATCGTTCGGCAAACTAATTAAAATTTTTACGATCATTATTTCCGCTCAAGAGCGCTACCCGACGAACTTCTTCTCACAGCCACTGTCAATGTTGGGTAAACAAAAAACATTGCCTGCCAATAATCGTTACGGCGAAATTTATCATTTTTTAGAATTGCATAAATATATAAAGACAGAAATCATTAAAAAGAAATTAAATTCTGATTAAAGTGCAATTCGATAGTACTTGAAACTGAACTTGATACTGAACTTGAAGACCTCAATTGTCTATCACTCTTGGAAATAGTCTAGTCCTGTTGGAACTCTTCGATCGAAATATCAATTACTTTCTGACCAGCACAGACTTTTCTTTATTCTTCAAATATTTACAATTTGCTGGGATAACTGCGATTCAAATCACATATATAACTTGATTTAATTGGTACCACGTAACTATGTTGGCCATTAGCAAGGATAAAGGCGATGTTTTTGTAGTAGCCGCAAAAATGACATCAAAAGCGCACGTTGCGTTGCGTTGCAGCGTTTCTAGCTTGACATATTTTTTAATTTTATTTTGTATTTGATTGATTTTGTTAGTTTTTAACGTACTACACTTTTCTTTTGTTTATTTTGGCACAAAAGCAATTACACTAAAAATTAAATGTATAATTAAATTTAAAATTAAATAAATAAAAAGTAAGAGTGTAAATAGATGTCCAATTAATAATTATTTGTTGTACGAATTGGCGCAAAAGCAATTTATTTTTCCTACACTCATTTACAACATTGTATGCATTGAATTGCTACTTTTTTCTTCGCTTTGAATAAATTATGCGGTAACTAATCTTACATGCGAGAAACTGGCATTAAACATTAATCTGGACTAAAATAAAAAATAAAAGAAGCAAATATGTGTCTAATATGTTTGTATTGTCTTTGGATTTATGCAATTAAAAGCAGCGCGGAGCGTGCAAAGCCCATTCTTCATTCAAAGTGCCTTCAATTTGTTGGCCAGCGTGCGTGATGCGAATCGAAAATATCGAAATCGATCTCGTGCGCGGTGCATCGGCGATATCGATTGTGCCCACATACGAAAACTGCACGTATCACACATCCGTGGACACAGTTTAAATGTTTCGAAACAAAACTAAATAAAACATAAAAGCCCGCCCAACACCAGCAGTGCTCGTACCAGTACGCACAACTGGCGGCAATCTGCGCCGCCGCCGCCGCCGCCGCCGCCGCCGCTTGAAGATGAAACGCGAATTGCGCCTCTGCCCCCTTCACATTTATTACGGTTTTAATCTGCGTCTGCCGCCGCTTCAGCGTATAATTATGCGATTGCGAGGCGAGGGTGAATAACGCAACAAGTTGGCTAACATGTACGCCCGTGGGATCGCTCTGGATCTGGACGCCAACAAGCGGTCCGGCCGCGCTCCGCGCATAAAACGCGTCATATATTTTTTATCATAAACGCGTATCGCGGCGATCATTCACGATCACTCGCCTTTGGGTTTTTATGACACATTGTGTATTGTTATACTCGCTTTTTAATAGTATGTACAACTTGTGTTATTTATCGCCGCTGGGGAGGGGCTGGCGCAAAAATTTGTTATTGGATCGTGGCTGCGACCGGCATACCATGACGTTATCGCGACTAATGAAAATATTTGTTCTGCGCGATTTGCGTGTGGCACACTTTTAATTCGACGTCGGCGTGTAATTTAATTAAATTAAATGCACGGGCGTATGATTTCGATTAGGGCTGCACTCGCGCCGCTCATC
Source organism: Earota dentata (assembly GCA_027574905.2). Taxonomy (NCBI): domain Eukaryota; kingdom Metazoa; phylum Arthropoda; class Insecta; order Coleoptera; family Staphylinidae; genus Earota; species Earota dentata. The sequence goes on from JAODGB020042749.1 coordinate 6,323, forward strand.
GATGTAATTACGGCCGCATTCCCGAATGTGCGGTGATCAAATCATAACAGAACTGTGGTTTAATGCCGCAACGCGCGCCGCCGATTCATAAGTGTTTATTACTTTTGGCGTGTCGTTGGTGTCGGCGGCGGCGACACCGACACCACCGGCGGCCGCTGGGCGTTGTGGGGGCGGGCTGGGCGGCGAGCGCCCGCGACACGGAACACGGAACATAAATTACGCGTACATGCGAATCCTCGGCGACATTGTTAATGCCGGCGCGTCGCTTTTCTTCCTTCCCCCGCTTTTTCGCTTTTTATTATGTCTTTCGCTGCGCGCTGGCGGCGGCGGCCGCCGGCTAAAAGCATCGTTATCGATATTATTGTTTCATTATTGGCTTCGATTCGGCGCGTGGCACAATGATCGCATTAAATACAAACGATTGTTGATTGCCAGCGCCGCACGTGCAGCGCCGGGGACAGGGGAGATTCGATTTGCGCGCCCCCCGCGCCCTCGCCGCCGCATCTTGCTGCGGCGGCGCGCGCTAATTGTTTTGGTGGGCGCGCCGCGGCCGGACAATCGGCCTTTCAGCGCCCGCCGCCGCCGCCGATGATGAGAATTGCGAAGATTCGCATCTTACCGGCAAGGGCGCGTATTGTATGTGTACAGAACGTTAGAAAATGAGTTTACACAATCGATCCCGCCTCCAGGCCGCCCGCACACGCCAGCGCCCCACGACTGTTTGCACTGATTCAGTCAGCATCGTTGAAATCGGGAACGCGAGGCGCCGTCTTCGCGAGTGCGATTGAGAGCCGTCACCGAGGACCGACAATTCGAGCCGCGGCTTATAGCAATATGTAATAAGAGATATTGCGGCCTGGCGCTCATCGGCCAGCTTGTTTATCGACGATAATGTTTGCAATGCGCCGGCAAATAATAATTGAAAACGCGCGGCGAGTGTGCCAGAAAAATGGCGAGCTCCAGATCACAGATCGGAGATCAGGCTCACTTCGTATGCGGCAGCGCGCCCCGAGGTGTTAAAAGTTAATTTTGCATTTCGCAAACTCTATTCCACTTCTGGCGCGCCGCGCGCGTCATCTATATTTCTTTATTCCTCGCGGCGCTCGAGACACGCCGGCTTAACACTTCTTATCCGCGAGGAAGCCGGGATGCACGTCGACGCGCCCCTGTTGTGCCGCGCAATAAAAATGCGCGCCCCGTCAACGTCAAGTGCTTTGCATTTTTTTCTCGCGCGCAAGCGGCGCTGCTCGCGTGCGATTATAATTTCATTCTGGGTGGGGGCTGTATCCGGCTGTATGAAATATTTATTTTAAATTGGCTGCGAATTCTAATGCCCAGCGCCGGCGAGAGGCGAAGCGCAGCGGCGCGAAGAAGTAGAAAGCACCACCGCAAGCGGCGGACCGCCCAGCTGTTCCAAATGAAAATTACAAAACAGCGGCGCGAAGAAATAAGCGGCGCGGCGCGCAGTCATTATGATCGCAATAGTGTCAAACATTCGAACATTGTGGCTAATCGATTGGAAAGTGAAAGCACGCAGCGGCGGCCGTGCGATTGAATCGTCCGCCGTCTCCGCCGCTCCAGCCCTCGTTGGCGCTGGCGAATTACGGCACGCACGCCGCCGATGTGCATGTAAATTGATAAAGTTTTCCGATCAAATATGCCGTCGGGCCTGCAGCGCCGCATTAAAATTGTTTCAGCGCCCCGCGCGCCGTGGCAAAATCAAAGTGCTGGCTGACTGGCGGCAACAATATTATCGCTATTGCCTGGGAACGTGGCGCGCGCCCCGCGCTTTTTTCCACTCGCCGCCTCCATACGCTAATGCTATTTGCATCGGCCGCTTCGGCGTTGTCAACATTGTTATTGTGTGTTGTCAGCTTAGTCAACAGGCAACCCGCAGGCGCAGGCAGCTCTTATGCAAAGCCCACCCCCCCAGCTGGCGTTTTTCTTATTACCATTTGATTCCGGGAGCCCGCCGCTGAATAATGCCATCATGCCATCAATATAAGCGATTACCCATTCAGCGGCAATTTAAAATCTGACGCGGCGTGGTGCGCACGGCCAAGGGGAGGAGGAAGGGAGGTGTGGCGCCGAGGGTGGCGAGGCGGTAATGTAATTGTTGCCGTAGTAGGCGCGCGGGATGTAATGGCCGTAAGAAATCCAATAAAACCGCCGCCGCGGCGGAAGCATGAAGCGCCGCGTGGGAAGATCAAAGGGCGCCGAAGCTTTTTAGTGCGGCGCGCATTCCATAAGCGCAGAGTATGATATATAATATGCGACTTTCCGGCTTTCAGTTGCAGGCGAGCCGCCTCCGCGCCCTGCTATGCGCTCCCTGGAGCTAAGCGCCTGGCACGAGGAGGACGAGGACGTCGAGGTGGAGGACATGGAGATGAAGCATGACGGCGACATGTCCGGCTCGAGCAGCGACGAGGCGACCAGCCGCAAGCGGCGCAAGCACGGCGGCAGCGCGTCCAGCGGCGGCGGGTCGTCCGGCGGCGGCTCGGCGACGCGGCGCCGGAAGACCTGCATCAGCGCGCGCGAGCGCAACCTGCGACGGCTGGAGAGCAACGAGCGCGAGCGCATGCGCATGCACTCGCTGAACGACGCGTTTGAGGTAACTTATGACCAACCCTCGCACTGCTTGCTTATAATTAATATTTACGCATGCAGCAACTGCGCGAGGTCATTCCACACATCAAGATGGAGCGCAAGCTCTCCAAGATTGAGACGCTCACCCTCGCGAAGAACTACATCATGGCGCTGACGAACGTCATCTGCGAAATGCGCGGCGCCGAAAAGCACTACACGTGAGTCCTGCCGAAGTTAACCGGCGCACTCAACATCCAACTGATTAATTGGCAAATGTTTTAGATTCCAAGACGCCGAGGATGATGGCGGCGCGGTGGACCTGCCGGACAACGCCAGCGAGCGCTCCACCGCCACCATCGCGGCCGTTGCCGCCACCGCGCGCGAGCCTAACAACAATTCGATGTTCCAGCAGAACCTGGAGCTGCAGGCGCCGGACGCCACGTTGATGGCCGCGCGCTGAGCCACACCCGCATCTTCTCTCGCCCCCGAGCGTGACTTATATTAAGTTTGCTGTTCCTTGCAACCACACACACGCCACACACACACACACGCACACACACACATGCGCACATCACCCTTCACTACCACTCGCCACTCTCATAGTCTAATTATTATTGCTATTGCGTTGACGATACAAAGTGTAGCGAATTTCATTGGCATCTCTTTTCCAAGCGGGAGGGGGCATCGTACTAGTTGAATTATGTAGCGTAGCTTAAAGTCGCGATCTAGATTAATTTCGTCCAGCGTTCTTCTTGTTATATACATACACATATTCTCTATCTCTATTATGATTAAATTTTTGCTTGAATGCGCCGCCGGGACGGGCTCGGCTCAACACCGCCCGGCGGTGGCACAAGCATGAATATTGTACATATTATATCATATTGTAATGGTGTCAACTTAACTTAACTGAACTTAACTTCAATTACTTAATGTTAATGCAGACCCTAGCGTATTTACCGCGTGCTACACATGCACGGCGGATTATTATACTTAAATGAATCAATGTGCTGGAAGTTACCTGACGTTTTGATGCGCGGTGCAGATTCGCGCGATGTGCTGATTTACGGGTACAAGAGCAGCTGGTGTACGTCACTAATTCTTAATTGCGTTTCGGCGTTATCAATTCCACCGTTTCGTGCGGCCGGAGAAGGGGGGCGGCGGAGCCGAATACTCGTACTCGCACGTGCTCACTGAAACTCTTCCCCAAAAAGAAAGCCAATCTATTTATTGATGCAAACTGAAAACGCTCAGCGTCACACCGCTACCGAACCTGTTATAGTAATTTTAGTAAATTTATATTTTGTAAGTACATATGTATAATGTTTTTTTTTCTAGGTTTTAATTTCGAGTTTTTTGACAAACTTTTTATGAATTTAAGTCAAGTTCCAAATGCATAATGTGATATCCTCAATAAGTAATTCACTTCGGATGAATCTGCGCGCTGCGCGCGAAAAGAAGAATTAACTCAGCTGAATTATGTACTGATATATAAACGACACAATTGAAGATTGAATTACTATATATTAGGACGATTTATATGGGGGGGAAACCGACGAGCAGAATATACCTATACAATATATTGAATATGAATATGAAAATGAATATCTGTTAACATAAAACATATATATTTAATTGATAAGAGGAAAGAAAAAAAAAGCTGATATATTTTATGACGGATGTATTAACTGTATATGTAAATGTATTTTCTTGTAAGTATACAATGAAAGGCAAAATGTGAAATGAATACTTAAGAGAGAAAATAAACGACACAAGAAATCAAAATCAAAATAAACCTGAGTCGAAAACTAGACTAAGCCATCTTCCTTCGCACTTCGCACTTTCAAACAGTTCTAACTTTGAACGACCTCCAGCGAAGGCACAGGCAAAAAGCGACTCGGAAAGGAAAGTTGAATATTTTTTTATTTCGATGAAAATCAGCGCCGCGATGCGCCGCGCGTTTCCACCTCTCACCGGCGCGCAATTTTTATATGCTTATGGAAAGTTATGACCCAGAATGCAGGCGAGCGTTTGCTTCGGCTGCGCGGGCTGCCATTGTAGCAGAACGTACTGGGAGAGTCGCAGCTTCGTCCGAAGTGGAAGTCGAAGTCAAATCGTAATTATTCGTAGCGCTTGTGGAAGTGCTCGCATCTGATATTAAGTAACCTTTTAATTAGGAGTTGCCTGCGCGTGCGCGCTCCGCGCTAGGCGCAAAGTGAAGTTCGTGAAGTTGCGCCGCTTGGCAATCATTTCATGCCGCAGTCGGAGAGACGTGCACACGCGCCTGGATTGAATTACGTCGATTTACGCGCGCGCCTCACACACAATCCGGTTTCGTGCGCGAGCAGCGGAGTCAAGGAGCAGCATTACTCGATAGCAAAACAACTGCGACGGTGGCCGTGGTGACGGCACTTTTGGTAACATGTGGTTCTTCAATCAGGTGCCCAATCACTTCCCCAAAGGCACAGGTAAATATGCGCGCTGTCCGCGCGATGATTGCGGGATTTTCTGCTGATTAACATTCGTGATTTACAGGCGATTATGTTCCGGGCGTCGCGGACGTGATGCTCGATTACGAGCGCAGCGGCGTGCTCATGCGCTTCTACTATCCGAGCGATCGGAAAGTGAACATTCAGGTAGCTAATTAACACTTCGCGCGCTAGCGCTGACACTTTATGAGAGTTTACCCATTGCTCTGCAGTCCGATCATGCGAATTGGACGGCCGCAATGCCCGACTACGACTACATCGTGGGCTTATCCAATGTGGCGATGATGCCGACTGTTTTAATCAATTTAGCATGGCTTCGCTCAGGTGCTTTCCGCATTGTACTTGGGCACTTGGCCCGCCCGACGCACGGCTGATACATTCGATTGATTCCAGGCAAGATCAAGATACCGGCGGATTACGGCGCGAAGCTGTGCGCTGAAGGCCCGATCAAGGTGATCGTCTTCTCGCACGGGCTTGGCGCGCTGAGGTCATTCTATTCGGCGATCTGCGTGGAGTTGGCGTCGAGGGGATACCTGGTCGCTGTCCTGGAGCACCGGGACGAGTCCGCGTGTCATACGTACTTCTATGATTCGCCGGAAGCGGCCGCCGCGAAGAAGAAGACCAGCATCGCGTTCAAGAAGGTGTCGCTGGGGAAAGGTCATCTGGACGTGCGCAAGGAGCAGGTAACATATCGCCGGGACGAGATGCTGCGCGCGGTGGACTTCTTCGTGCGCCTGAACGCCGGCACGGTGCCGCATAATGTCATGGACGACGTGCACGCCGGCGTGGAGTTCTCGCTGGAGGATCTCGTGGGCAGGATCGACGTGAAGAACATCACGCTGGCGGGCCATTCGTTCGGGGCAGCCACCGCGCTGTACGCCTTATCCACGCGACCGGAAATCAAGTAAGTTATCAACTCACATATTGTCACCAATCTCACTCTCACCTGCAATGGCGGCTTACAGATGTGGCATCCTGCTGGACCCATGGATGTTCCCGATCAAGGGCATGAAGCTGGAGAGGAAGCTGGAACAGCCGCTGCTGTTCATCAACACGGAGACCTTCCACATTGATTCGAACGTGCGCGCGATGAGTCAGTTTTGGCGGGAGGACGATCCCAATCGCCAGATGTACACCATCAAGTATGTTATACATATTCAAACGTCTGCAGATCCTTCTGTAACTCATGCCTCTGGTTAAATCTTTGCAGAAAGTCTACCCATGAAAACCAAACGGACTCGGTGCTCATTGCCGGCTACTGGCTCAATTGGTTCATGAAAAAAATCGATCCCAAGTTGGCCCTGAAAATTAACAACTCGTTGATACTCAAGCACTTGCATTTGTTTACCTCGGATAGCAAAGATAGCAAAGACGACGTAGTGGATGTAAAGAAATTTCTGAAAGATAAGGAAGAGCACTATTTACAGGGTTTGACCATGCCTTGGGCTTAATCTAGGAAAATTCGGTGAAGAGGCTAAACACTAGGACTAGACAATAAACTACTTTTTGTACTACATTTATTTACATGCATGATATACGTTTCTATATTGATTTTGCTATATTCAGTGGATAAGTGGATATTATTTAATTTTTACGAATATCGAAAATAAAACACTAGATTGGGTAGCTCTGACAACGTTTTTACGATGCATTGAATGTGTTCCGGGCTGCGCATGCGCGAGTTTAAAATATGTAGATACATGTAAAGAAGCGCTTGGAGCGTTTTCAGATTTATTTGCTGGATCTACAAATATACATGATAAGAAAGCTGTGTTTATGGTTTATGAAGCAAGATGATATCATTTAAAATTCAAAGTTTTAATGCATACATAAATAATCGGAAATTATGAACATTTTAGCGCCACCTTACGGTGTAATTCACAACTAGTTGTTGTTCTTGTGTTTTGACACCGGTTTGCACCGGTTATTGGGGTTATTGTCAAAAATAATAAAAACAATAAAAACACTGCACTTTAAAAGAAAATTCAAGATAACCACTAATTCCTCCTCGATATTCGCCACTAAGTAAGTGGGAAAAGTAAGTAGCGATACTTTAGTGGAAACACTTCACCGTGAAAGCACACATTTCTTGAATTTTGAGGTTATTTTCATAACAATACTTTACATTTTTTCTAGCTTATTTTCTGCTACTCTCGTGCTGGTAAAGAATGCGACATCCGTTCTTCCTCGCGCGGACCGTGCTGGTACGCAACAACGACGTTGATTCGGCATGCAAAGTGCTCAACAGGATACTGGGCAAGGAAGGCATTCTGGACCAGTTCCGAAGAACTCGCTACTATGAGAAACCCTTCCAGTTTCGACGCCGCATCAACTACGAGCGCTGCAAGGCGATCTACAACGAAGACATGGACAGGAAGATTCAGTTCGTGTTGCGGAAGAACCGCGCTGATCCGTTCCCCGGCTGCATTTAGACAGAAAAGACTGTCCCAGTCAGAAAGATGGTCAACTTCTCCCTTTTTATTCTGATTAGCAATTGTAATGTATTGGAATTAATAGTCATTATATAGATTTATTCATAGTTCTTTTTAACATATCTCCCGTCGGTCGAAAAGTTAGCGTTTCACAATCACCTCGAAATCGGCATGCGTCGGGCAGAAGCATAAGTTAGAATCACGTCACAGGACATTTACAGTTACACAAATACAAACGTCTCTCCTCTGAAAACACGACGCGTTATATATACAAAAGTCATGGGGGGGGGGGGGGGGGGGAAGGGGCCGGGGGGACCCCCGGGGCGGGGGGGGGGGGGCGGGGGGGAAATGTCACGTGGCACTCGCGGCGCGCGGGCGGCTTAGCCGTCCTTGGGAATCATCAGGTTGTCTTCTTTGGCGACGTTCTGATTGGCCTGGTCGTTCTCGTACTCGACGAAGTCGTCGAATATGCTAGGCCACGCTTCGTTGTCGTCGTACGAGCTGAGGTCGTCGCCGACCGTGTCCGAGAAGTTGAGGAACATGTTCCACGTGTCCTTGGGGATGCCGCGGTACTGCTCGTGCTGCTTGAGGAAGCTCAGCCATCTGGCGAGGATGGGCGGCCGGCGCACGGTGAACACCAGCCGCCACAGCACCATCGCCGTCTCGGTGGGCAGGATGCGCTCGCCGCTGACGGCGTCCAGGCCGAACTTGAACGTGAAGCGATAGAGCGCCTTGAAGGCCTCGTAGTTGGCGTCGACCTCGGTGACCAGCTCAGGCAGGCGCGCCTGCAGCGTGCGGATGGAGTCGACGCGGAGGCGCTTAAGGCCGCCGACGAATTCGGGGCGCGAGAAGCGGCACATCATCTCAGCGTTGAGCTTCCACGCCAGCAGCAGCACGCGGAAGTCCTCCGGCGACACCTGCAGATCCTTGCACAGCTGCTCGATGCCCTCTTCCAGGATGGAGTCGTCGTCCCTGTCCTTGTAGACGTCGAACAGCTGGTTAAGCTTGGCGTCCGACGGCGCCTTGCTGTCGGCCGCGCCCATCGCCGGCGAGCTCTTCTGCGTGCGCTTCTGGTAGGAGTTATAGAAGCGGCCGAGGGTGGGCGCGCTCTGCACGGTGGTGTCGGCGCTTGCAACGTGATTGCCGTTGTTGATTAGGCTCGCCTCCAACGAGAGCGAGCTGGGAATGTGAGCTGTCGTGGAGAACAGTGGCGCTTCGGGCATTTCTGCGAATTCGTCAAGTGTCAAAAATAGTAATTGAAGTAGGCTCTGGGAGCTCGCTGGGGATACATACCTTCCTTTTGGCAGTTAGTGTTGTTTTCTGGGGCCGTCAGTGATGGCTCCTTGAAGCAGGCAAGGCAGTTGCCCATTGGAGGGCCTAGTGAGGAACGCCGCCGGAATCGGAACGTGTACATCCACTGGCATTGCCTCCACACGAACGGCCTCCGCGTCGAGGGGGTCTACGCCGCCGCCGCCGGCACGAAAGCAGACAATTTAGCGAACAAAGCAAATAAACAAATCGACGAGGCGTCGCGCAAAGGTGCGAACATAACCTCAGCGCGAGCGAGACGATGGCCGCGATGCAGCCGAGTGCAGCGAGAGTTACTCACCTAGAGCACACCTAGAGCCAGGCGTCGGATGCTGCCCAGCTTTGTTGTTATTATTGTCCGACGACGCACGACGAGTACAGGAACGTCAAACGTTCCGTTATCATCGCGACGGGCCACCGCTGCCAGTGACGACGAGCCCAACTGCGAGTGACACCGACTCAACCGACTCCCACACCGCACCGCGCGGACGGCACCAGAGTTTTGCGAGCAACACAAACAACTTCTCGCACAGTGCCCCCAGCGCGCAGCCACGGCGACCACGGAGACTTCTTGTCCTTCTTGTAATGAACAATGATCGCATGTGTAGGCAAACCAACTTACACTATATTAGTTTACATTTTAGCCGTTGATGTGGGGTGCCATTTCAACATTTGAAAAATATATGTACATATTAGAAATTTGTGTTTTAGGGCACTTTCGGTACTTTACCAATTTCTTCTTTAGCTACCAAAATAATCAAAGTAATTTTATATAGGTGTAGGCTTTCGGGAAATATCGCGCATTTTTTAATGGGTGTCTTCGATATTAAAAAAAACTGTCCAATTTGAATAAAGCGCAACCCCAATAAGCACCTCTTTATATCAGATATCAGAATCATCTAAGAAATGTACAATAAAAGCAATATCCCATAAGGTTTTTCAAAATTAAAAAAAAAATCCCAACTTTAACGCGCTTTTTAGAGCACTTCATATCGCGTGTTGGCGTGTACTCAAAGAATAGTTCTTTGGCAAACAGAATCAACAAATATGTACACTTAAAGCAGAAATACGTGTTCCGGAAATACGTTCGTATATTTACTGGGTTCTCCCTGGCAACTGATCTGCACGTGCTCGAGTGCTTCGCTGTTGCCGTTTGCTGGTGAGTTGGAGAATGTCAACCAAATGCATGAGTATCATGAGGAACTTACAATGTGTGGAGGAGGAACGAGGTATGTACATATTCATAATCAAATCAGGGAATAAAACATGTGTGCTGAAACACGTTTGAGCATTTTCAAAGTTTACCTGTTTAAGGGGAAATATACCGGCATAAACCTGAATGTTCAATGTACATACCGGTTTTAAGCTTGTGATATGTCAAGTCTACATCATATACAGTATGTCACATTCGGTATGGGTTGTGCCAGCAGGTGCCAGAGGGAATCAAATCGTCGACAGTCAGCTTGAATCTGCCACAGTGTGCCATGGTGCCGTGAGCCACGTTGGAAGTGTCGACTTGTCACTTTGTTATTTGTGTTTATAAGTGGACGGCGAGCAGCACCCAAGTAAATAAATGCAATTACTCTAATCGCAATACGAGCACCCAAAAATTAAGTAAGGCTCGCACCGTTGCGAATTCGTCGCGGAAGTGTACAACTGCGACTGTTGGCAGGTCGTCAGCGTAATCCCACTGCAAGATGAAGGTGAAAGATTTGGAACGCACGGCGAACATCGCCTGGTCGCCGGCGAACGTGTCGCCGATCTATCTGGCCGCCGGCACGGCCGGCCAGCACCTGGACGCGTCCTTCGAGACGAACGCCGCGTTGGAAATCTTCGCCTTAAATCTCAACGAGCCGGGCACCGAGCTGGAGACGAAAGCCAGCACCACCAGTGACCAGCAGTTCCACAAGCTGGCTTGGAGTAACTATGGCAGCGAGGCGGGTACAATCGTCGGCGGCTGCGACGGAGGCATCATGCAGATCTACAACGCCTCGAAGCTGCTGCAGGGCGAGCCCGCCCTGGTGGCAAAGCAGGACAAGCACTCTGGTGCTGTGCACTCCATTGACTTCAATCCATTTCAGAACTACCTCTTGGCCTCAGGTGCAGCGTCGTCGGAAATTTTCATTTGGGACTTAAATAACCTGCAGTCGCCGATGACGCCCGGCGCAAAGTCGCAGCCGCACGAAGATGTGCTCAGTATTCAGTGGAACAGGCAGGTCCAGCACATTCTGGCGTCGACGTTCTCGTCCAAATGCGTGGTGTGGGACTTGCGCAAGAACGAGACCATCATTAAACTCACCGACACAGTATCGCGCATTCGCTGGAAGGTTGTCGCTTGGCATCCGGAGGTTGCCACGCAGCTTTGCCTAGCATCGGAGGAAGATCAAGCGCCGGTGATTCAACTATGGGATCTGCGCTTTGCCACGTCACCGCTGAAAACGCTTGAAAATCATCAGCGCGGCGTTCTGTCCATGGCGTGGTGCGCGCAGGATCCGGATCTGCTCATTTCCGGCGGTAAGGATAATAGGCTCCTGTGTTGGAACCCCAATTCCAATCAACAAGGCGGCGAGATTCTCTCCGAGGTCGCACAGACCAACCAATGGAGCTTCGACATCGCTTGGTGTCCGAAGAATCCAGCGCTGGTCGCTACGCCCTGCTTCGATGGCCACGTCGCGGTGTATTCGCTGCTAGGTGGCAAGGCGCAGCAGATCCAGACAACCAACAAGATTGCTGACAGTTTTCCCGGCATGGATGCGGGCGATTATGTACAAGCGCCACTCCAGCAGGCGCCAACTGCGACGCTGAGCGTTGACTTATCAAAAGCACCGAAGTGGATGAAGAAACCTGCCGGGGCTTCATTCGGCGTAAGAATCCACTGCTTCTTTCATAATTTTCATCATGCTTGACTTAATTGTATGTTTTTGTTTACAGTTTGGTGGGAAATTAATCAGTTTCGATCATGATAAGACCTTAACGCCGCAGTTAGCCGCTCAAAACGGGCAGGCACCGCATATTCCTCGTCCGGTTTATATCAGCCAAGTTGTCACCGAAACCGAGTTGGTGCAAAAAAGTACCGAATTGGAACAAGCACTGGAATATGGCAATTTCACTGGTGAGAAAGACTATTTATAGCTTGAAATGTGCAAACATTTACACGAAATTTTACAGATTACTGTCGTAATAAAGCAGACGCTTCCAGTGATCAGCACACACGCTATGTGTGGCACTTCTTGAAGGCGAACTTCGAGCAGAACCCAAGAACTGAATTTCTAAACCTGCTGGGTTACAAGATCGAGGACGTCAATGCCAAACTAGCGCCGCACATACCGACAACGGAGGAAGAGGCCATCGATCAGTTGAGCCAGCAATTCACAACTGCACCCATGGTACATACAGTTTTGTTTTACTTTTCGCCGTGTCAAACGTTGAAGTTCACGATGTCATGCATGTTGTTCTGAAATTTCTAGATTAACACGCACGGTGACTTAAATCAAATTGGAAATGAAACTGCCGAACCGCTGGAAGGCAAGCCCAAAGCCAAAGTGCGCCCGTATCAAATCAAAACCGGAGATGATACAGACGGCTTGATCGCTCAAGCGCTGTTGTTAAACAATGTTGAAGCGGCGACGTACATTTGTATGAAGGCGAAGCGCTACGCGGATGCACTCGTCATCGCGATGGCAGGAGGGCCGAAGTTGCGCGCGCGCGCTCAAGCCAAGTATTTGCAAGAGAGCGAAGGGTACATTGCCGAGTTGATTTCAGCGCTTGTTAATGAGGATTGGGCTTCGGTAGTTCAAAACTGCGAGATTGGCTGCTGGCGCGAGGCTCTCGCCGCCGCCCTGACGCATTCGTCGGATGATGATTTGCCCATCCTCTGCGAATTAATGGGCGCTCGGCTAGAAGAAGAGAGCGTCGCGCAGGCCAACCCGCAGCTGCTCAAAGACGCTCAGCTCTGTTACATTTCCGCGGGCAGTTTCGACAAGTTGGTGTCTTCCTGGGCCATGAAGGAGGACGGCTCAAACGCTGACCTGCAGGATCTAGTGGAGCTGGTGACGTTCCTGCAGAAGTCCGTTGAGCGCCAAGGAAAGCAAGTGCAGGTCACTGGCAGATTGGCCAGGTTGCTGTCGAATTATGCGATGATTTTAGCCTCGCAAGGAAATCTGGGCACTGCGTTATCCTACCTTGGTGCATCGAAGGATCCCACTGTCGCGGACCTCCGCGAACGCCTGTACATCGCCCTGGGGCACAAGCCCGCCGCGTACGCGCCGGTGCAGCCCCGCAGTCGCCAAAATACACATCGCTCTTCCATCACAAGCAGCTTCAAGGCGCCCACGATGCCGATGCCCAACGCTGTGCCGGCCCCAACTTGGCAACAGCAGCAAGCTACAACCAATCAGCCCGCCTGGCAGACTCAACCACTCGCGCAGAATCCATCGGCCGCCTCTCCCTGGCAGCAACCGCCTGTCCAGCCATGGCAGCCACCACCCAACAACTTCATGCAGTCGCCGCCCTCGCCGGGCCCGGCAAACATGCCGCCGGCGAATGCGCCACCGCCGAGGCCAATGAGCACTGGTCCTGCTGGCTTGCCCAAAAACAAGTACATTGTCGACCCGAGCGTGCAGAGTGGTGGTTACGGATCGCCGATGCGGAACAACAGCTTCAACAATGGGCCCTTCCAGCCGGCGCTGATACCGCAGGGAAATATGATGACGCCGCAGCCTGCGTACGCGCCGCAGGTCACGCCGCTTGTGCCTCAGCCACTCCCGCAGCCCGAGATGATGCCGCCGCCGATGTCCATGTCGGCGATGCCGGTGGCCACCGCGCCCGGATGGAACGACCCACCGGTGCTGAACAAGGCGCCCAAACAAGCGGTACGTATACAACCACCCCAGCACAAGCAATGTCCACCAATCTCTAAATGTCTTTATTATCGAGTTAGTCGTATGGGGAGAACAAAATGTATGCGGAACATTCCGGTCTGCGGTTGTGGAAACGAAATTCTGAGGTAGCATAACGAGTTGATTTTGTGTGCCGAGTGACGTTTTTGGTTTTCATCACACGAAACTTGATTATGATTTCGCACCCGGTACGATCCGACTGTACGTGGGATGTTTTCAAATATCCCCGGATTGTAATTTAATCGGTCGGTTCTTTCTTCAGCTTCCGAAAACTGAAGTGCCACAGAGTCCTATTACTCATCCGATCTACGGCACGGCGCCCGCCGGGCCGATGCACCCAGCGCCGCCCTCCAACGGCTACATGGACGCGGCGCAGCCGCCGCCGCCCACGCAGCCGTACATCCCCTACATGAATCAACCGAGTACGCCCATGGTGCCGATGGCGCAGCCGATGGAGCCCAACATGTTCCCGCCGCAGACGCCGATGCAGCAGTTCGGCAATTTTAACACGCAGCCGATCATGCAGTCGCAGCATGCGCCCGCACAAGAGACGCCAGCGCAGGAGGCCGTGGAAGCGGCCCCCAAGCCGCCGATACCCGAGGAGCATATTCACATGCAGACGGTGTTCGACGAGCTGCGCCTGCAATGTGGCCGGGCGGCGAACAACCCGCAGACGAAGCGGAAGATCGAGGACGTCGCACGTAAACTAGATGCACTCTACGACTTACTAAGAGAGCACAAGGTGAGTTGGCTGTCGTTACATCCGGCGGATGTTCACGCTGCGCATCTACTTTCAGCTTTCAGCGAACGCGCTGGCCGGCCTACATCAGATGGTGCAGCAGATCCAGCACGGCGACTACTCCGGTGGGCTGCAGATGCACACGCAGCTCGTCTCCGGGCAGGACTTTGCGCAGATCGCCGCGTTCATGCCGGGACTTAAGGTGCTGCTGCAGTGCGCATTGCAATTACAAGTCTACCTGAGGTAATCACCCCATCGTACATAAATATATCTATAACAAAACTATGCATTATATTATGTAATTGAATTCGAGTATGAGGGGACGCGCCAATGGCTCCCAAGGGATATTAATCCGCTGAATTGATTGGTTAACTAGAAATATACATATATATTCTTAACATTGCAAACTGTGAGAGATGTGTTTGTTCTATTTGTCCCAATTTATTCCAAATCAATCCAGAAAAATATCACAAGTATTTTATAGTTTGCATTGAATCAATTATGATTTATTCCTCTCGAAATTTAAACGTAATTACTCTTCATAGACCGCAGAGCGGCAGCAATCAATTATATCATCAGGACTACACAGAAAGACACGGCTAGATAGCAGCTAAACACAATTACAAATTAAAAATTAACCCCACACGCCAATCCCCCCCTCCACCTCCAGCCGCCGAGAAGCGGCACGGGGGGCATACGCCTGTGCACACCACCTACGTGACTCCTTCACGTCGCAATCTAAGCGCATACTCCTGCCTGCATACGTCTAAAACTCGCGGCGATGGTACTTATCTGGATCGAAGTACGAAGTGACGACGACCCTGTTGGAGAACTTACGACCGGTGAGCGTCTGCTGCGCCTTCTGGCAGTCCAGCACGCTGTTGAACTCGACGAAGACCTTGCCGCAGCCGGGCACCTCGACGCCCTCGATGGGGCGCGGGATCTCGATGCTGCGCACCACGCCGTACTTGTTGCACTCCTCCTTGATGTCTTCAAGGATGTCCTCGTACTCCTCCTCATCCTTGAGCTCGTCGGGCGTGACCATGTTCAGCAGGCAGAGCACCTCGGTGGCCGGCCCGGAGGCGCCCACCAGGCTCAGGCCCGGCACCTGGATCTGCACGCTCGGCACGATCGTGTTGTTCTTAGCGCCGACAGAGGCGCGCTGCACGATCAGCTTCTTGTCGCCGAGCTGCATACCGTTCAATCCTGCAATCGCCTGCCGAGCACATACCACACGCGTTATACACCAGCAATTTACGAATAATTGTTTTTAAAGTAATATATTATTTACCTGGTCGGTCATGGTGATATCGATGTACTCTGCGAACGCGTAGCCCTTGCTGAGGCCCGTCGCTGAGTCTTTGACCAGGTTGAACGCTCGCAACTGCCCAAAGGACATTAAGAGCTCCTTAACCTACAGAAACAAGTGGATTAGACTGGAAGACGACGCCACCCAACTTGGGAGCTAAACTTAACACGAACAAGAAGTTCAGCTGGCATATACATTCTCTAATTATTGTTTTCTCCACTGTTGAAAGTCATCGTAAATTAGCCCTGCTAAAGTGAAATTTCTGCAGCAACTGGAACCCCCCATTGCTTGACACTGAATTGAACACGCGGCTTTAAATAGATCTCGCACATGAATTTACTTTAGTTACTTGCTGTTCGCCTCAGTTGATTCTTTTATTAATTTTAGTGTGATACAGATGAAAACTGTTTTATATATATTTTTTTTGGCTTTGGATTTGAGCTGTCTCTCTGTTTGTAACTTGCCTGCGTCCACAGGTGATCTGTTTACACGTATATTGGCAGTCAGTTTCGACCCGTTTCGGTTTCGTAATAGTAGGGACCGAGACCCAAACCCTAGCTATAGGGCAAACAAGCAAAGTTTTACATCAATAAATTACGAACAGGTTTAATTCATTTCAAAAATAATAAAAAATAAAGATAAAATAAAAACAAAAAAGAAGGTAGATGGCAAGTAGATAGTAATAAATCATAAAACCAAAAACCAATGCAAACGAATGCAGCGATTCTCAAATGAAACGGAATGATCAACAAAGAGAGCAACACGCACGGACTCGGACATAACTGAAAGGAATCAGATGACCCTAAATAAAGCAAGAAAATGATTAAGACTGTGTGAGCCCCGCAGGTCGATGCGCAATCACCTAAAATCACCGACGTTTGCGCCGCGGCGCTCATTGTGTTTGAGAAAATTTTGCTTTTTTGCATTTCCGTATTCGCTGAAACAATGTGCTGAAAATAACGTATTGAATACGAAATCAAACGTGTCTTGCGCTGAAATGATCTGTATCGCTTGCTTCTAAAAAATGGAAAAATAAAAAGTAAAAATAGTAAGTGAAACGAAACCAAGGGGGGAGGCTGGAAAAGATATTTCCTGTAAGACGCTTTGCTTTGCTCTGAATTGTGCGTATGGGTGTGCTGGCATTTGTTGTTGCTGTTTCGTATTGAGGTATTGAAGTTTTGTTTCGTTTGGTTTTGCATGATTCGCAAATGTTTGTTTTCTTTTTTGGGGCTTTAAATGTGATGCGTGCGGTGAATTAAACCTGAAAAGCTTGCAACAAGAACCTGGAAACGCATTCAATCAACAAACTTCTCTTGCTCTCGGTCTTGATTTTTCGGCTGCAAAAGAAACCCTGAAATTTCGCGCGCGTGTCTCGTTTTCGAATTGCGTTCGGTTCGGATTCGCTTCCAATCTCATTTCCATCTCACTAGGCGTTTAGCCGCGCCTTTTGCATGTTCCGCTACACAGCTGTACTTGCTTTCAAAACGTGTTCAACCAATTCGCGAGGCTCTAGCCCCGGCACACACCGACTTTTAAAACGACCGCTAAAATACGAGTATGCCGCTGCCGTCCGCGGCGTCTGCACGTACCTGATCCTCGTTCAAATAATTTGGCAAACCCCCTATAAATATCTTATGAGGCGAATCTGGCACGACGGTGCTTATTACGCCCGCAGGCACTGACAACGCGCTCTCCGCCATCCCTGGCATCGGCTGGTAATCGTGAGGCCTGCGAATCTTTAAACTTTGACCTAGAACAGAAACAACAATTTGACAATAAAGAATCACTGCGAAGTCAATGTTAGTATTATCAGAAACAGGAAGAAAACTTGAGACAAGAGTTTCAAAAAGATTTGCATTTCCAAGTCAAATTAGTGTCTTCGGATCTGCTTCATAACTTCATGCTTTGCAATTACGTAACATGCATTCTCTTTGATTTCCTGATTCCATTTTGACCTCATAGTATCATAGTAAAATTGAAGTTGACTCATGCATGCATGATTGTGCTTTCAAGTCTAAAACTGATGCATTGTAATCTATGTGTATACGATTCACTGTACCTTTAAAATTAATCCCATCAAAAGCCATAGCTTGTGTTGTCTCATCAATAGACCTAAATTCCAAAAACGCAAAGTTCTTATCGAGATTAATCTGGCAGGCGAGCACGGGATTGCCGGCCGCTTGAGCCAGACCGCTGAGGTGCATCTGTTGGTTGAAGAATTCCATCATCTCCTCCTCGGTGACGCCGAATGGAATATTGCCCACATAGAGACGGCGTGCTTGCCGCGTGATTGTGGAACCTACAACAGGAACGGCTGCCTGCGGCGTATCGGCAACAATATTCGCCGGAATTTGCCCCGCGGCCTGCATGGCTTTGTACTGCAGCGGCGTGATGTGTTCGAAACCTGGCGGTGGCACGTCCCAATACAAACTCGGCTTGCGTCTTCGCGAATGGCCGACCGGCTTATGTCTCGATCTGCGACCCATAAAAAAAAGGAGCGAAATGAGTGCTTGTTTTATTTTTTTATTTTTGGCAAACCAGACACTCGCCGCTAGAGTGCGGTGAGGTCGACGCCTACCCTGATCGGCTCCTTCGTTGGCGTTCCCGGCGGTCCCGGCTTCTTGATCGCGATCGCCGCCTGTGTTCCCTGGAGCGCGAGCGCCGCTTGCGATCTCGATCGCCATCTACAAAACAACAAACACGAACAAGTGAGCATCGGCAGCATCTGCGCTTGTCCGCTTAGGCACTTATGCACTTACCTTTCGAGTCTTCGCCCATCGACGCAATCTTGCACAAACTTGGACTTAGATAAACTAACTGGTCAAAGGCGGCGCGAAGTTGCGTCCCAACTTGTTGTGTTTAAAATTCGATACTAACGCACACGAAGTGAATTACACGCAAAGGTCGCAAGAGACGCAAAAACCGCCAATGGCTTGGGTAGTCTAGCCAGCGCTGCGAACAAGCCGAGTGTATCGAGCGTACTAATCTGACTCGACCAAACATGGTGGTTGCGCCTGCCCGCCGCTAGGGAGTTTAGTGGCGCGCCATGCGCTGGCAGCACTGGAATCCCTTTTAACTTCCGGCTGTTTCTCGCCCTACAACAACCTAACAACCCCAATTAAACACATAAAAACACTTGAACACGCATCGCTGGCGTTAGCAATGCAAAACAATCTGAAATAAATGCCTGCGCATGACTCCGCATGCACACTAGATGCGTCGAAAATATGCAACAATTGAAATTCGTTGGTAGGGACTTTAATTTATTGTTAGGAACTTTTGTTTTCGTAGCGGCGTAAATACATTTCTGTCAACTGCCGAACACCGATAACGCGCACCGATATCAGTCCGTCGGCTCGTCGCTGGATAATTCGCATTTCTAACTCAAATTTGTAAGTATTTGCCACCAAAATGCGCCATCAGTACGCTACTCAGCCCCGGAATATTGCATGACTCGAGATTTCGTTTAGATTGCGTCATGACGGTTACGTATTTATTAATCCCTCAATACTCATACCTGTTTTTATGTATCATCGCCTAGATTGTGGCGATAAGATTGTAAAAGCAGAGAAATCATGGGCGTTTTCAGTTCGAAGATCACCACCGCCGACATGACATCGCCCAAAGCCGCAATGGTCAAGGACCTCATTAACAGCGACACCGTCGTGATCTTCTCCAAAACCTTCTGCCCGTATTGTAAAATGGCCAAAGAGGTTTGTTACAAATTACAATGCAACAAAACTGCATTGTTCATGACCGCTACTACTGAACCACCACGTGTACTTACTCAATGTTAGGTTTTCGATAAACTGAATCAAAAATACACGGCTGTGGAGCTGGACAACCGGCAGGACGCGGACGAGGTCCAGGCGATCCTTGGCGAGATCACCGGCGCGAGGACAGTACCCCGAGTATTCGTCAAGGGCGAGTTCCTTGGCGGCGGCAGCGACGTGAAGCAGCTGTACGAATCCGGCAAGCTGGAGCAGTATTTCATTTAAGGGTTGCGGGCGCTGTGACCAGAACTCTACCGAAATTTGGATTGCGAAATAAAGTTTTTATCATTTCTAATTTTGGCGAAGCGATTAAATCTCTCCCGGACAAGACAATACACTAACCAAATTGATATTCGGTTGAAATTAAAATGACTAAACGATTTGTTTCCCTATCCAAAAAAAGCGAATAATACGAGGTACAGAGTGGAAAAGTGAGAGCAAAGAATAAAGCAAATTTGATGTAATTAAAGCTGCATTTTTAATGGTAATTCACCGCTGACCTTCAACTTTTAATGTGTGATATGTGGCATGTGTGATACTCTAGCCCCGCGTTGTAAATATTTGAAGTACTAATTACACTTCGTGTTCGTTGTAATTTGTTCTTTTCGGTTGGTGGCTTCGGGGTTTAAAAATCGAAGCAATCGAATGCTGTTAAATAATTCCATAGTGCAACTTTACAGCTGCGCAGGTAGAATTTGCGAACGTTGGGTGCAGTTGGATGCATTGGGTTGAGTTTTTGGGTATCATGGCCATGGGCCATGCGGACCTTGGCGGCCATGGGTTTATAGTTCATGGAATGGTAGGCAACTTGCCGATATTTCGAGATTTTGACTGCCTTGGATGGCGCGCTGGGGATTAAACGGATTCCTCGTAGACCTCGACGCAACAATAAACCTAAATCGGAGCTAAATAAAGCATACGCATCCGTTGGTCCCTTTTGTATAGTGATTGAGATAGTGCGCGCAGCGATAATCGAAGAGATTACGAAACAGCCCGAATACTCCGCCACTCGGCGAGAAAGTGCGCGCTACGCTTGCGCCAGGGCCAGGCGAGGCCCCAGCTAGAGCTACATGTACATGCACATGACAATCATCAACAACAAACACTCATTACGCAGCTGACAGTTCCTCGGAAACACGTTCTTGGTGAGTACTGGCGCTATTTTCGCACGCACTGCCCCGGTGCGGCCCCGAAGACCCCCCGAAAAACCTTCCTTCGAAGAACACGTAACTCGTCGCTGATTGAACGGCTTTATGGCGTGCGACGGATTGCGGCGCGGCCGCCGCGCTGCGCGCCGAAGGGGCTGATAAGAACAAGAAGCGCTGCTCATGGCCGAGCTGCACATCGCCGATGACGCGGCTGGGTGGAGTGTGGACCGGTGCGTGATGCTGGGCCGCTGGGCCGAACCTGACCAGTGCACCCGACGGCGAAATTGCCCACCAACGTAAGCCAGCAAGCAGTAAAGCAGACGCACGCGGCGCACGCGAGCCATAAGTGTAACACTCCTCGGCGCGCACAGTAGTCGTCTAGTCGCGACGCGCTCGCTCGCTGATAGCGCGCATTCCCAGCCTTGCCGCAGGCTATATTGCAGCTATCATTCGGCCGAGCGCTGCTGTGGTTCGCGGGTGGCCTGCCCTGCCCCGCACGACGCACCAATCTTAATCGCCTCGCAATCCGCTTTTCAAAGCCGCATCAGCGCTCTCTCCGCTCATCTTCAATTCTAAATCGGTTTATTCAATTTGCAGGCATGATAGATAACACCAGCATTGTACAGCAATGCCTCGAACTGTCCAAACGAGTGATTCCCTGCGTCGACTTTCAAAAGTAAGTACACGCGCCTTTGAGAACGCGATTGCTCGCTTGCTGAATACACCATGGTCATAGTTTTGGGTACTAATTTTATCGCGGTTCGTATTTGCATAGTTTGAATTTAAACATGATTCGACGCACTTGGACCCGTAACCAAGCACCAACACATCGAAAAACTTCCTCTTTTATAAATTTAGATTTCGACAAACGCAACTACTGCTTTTTACAATGATTATTTTTAGGCGGTTGTTTTTTTGTGCACGTAAACTAACAAGTTTGTCGTAATTAACGCAATGTCTAAGGCTACGTATGAGGTCGATGTTCATCAACGTGAGCGTTTTTTTGTTGTTGGTTTTAGCGTGAAATGGAAAAATGGAAAGCCAAAGCCGAACGAGGCCTACTGCCCGACGGCGATTGAGCACATCGCGAACATCGTCACCCATGGCATCGCGATCCTCCCTTGCATCATCGGTACCTATCAACTCTGCTGGCGGTCGCAGACGGTGATGCAGCTCTTCGCCGCGCTGATCTACGGCTTGACGCTAGTCTTCTTGTTTTCTATATCCACATGCTTCCATTGCGTCTTTTTCCGAAACCAAAAAGGGTAAAGCAAGCGCAGCTGGAATTAGGAATCGGCGGATTAGTAATCGTGCGTGTTTTAGGCACTTGAAAGACTGCCTGCACCGTTGTGATAGAGCAATGATCTACATCTTCATCGCCGGCTCCTACTTCCCGTGGCTGATGCTCTGCCACATGCCACACGGCGGCTGGGCGATCTCAATGCGCTGGCTGATCTGGCTCTTCGCCCTCCTGGGCATCGTCTACCAGCAGACCTTCCACGAGCAGTACAAGTGCCTCGAGACATGCTTGTATCTCTTCATTGGCATCATGCCCGCCGTGGCCATCTTCTCCGAGGTCAGTACCGCCTGCCCCTCTTAGCGCAACCCTCCCCAAATTAGCACTAGCAATAATTTACCGCCCGCCATGCCTTGCTATGGCGGACTTGAACAGGTGGACTCACTGGCGATGTACGAGCTGAAGCTCGGCGGCGTATTCTACACGATCGGCGTGTTCTTCTTCAAGTCCGACGGGCGCCTGTCCTGCGCGCACGCCGTCTGGCATCTCTTCGTGATCGCCGGCGCCACCGTGCACTACTACGCGATACTCACGCATCTCTATAAACTGCCCGGCGACGGCGAGCTGGAGGCGGGTGCCTCCACCATGCGGCAAGAGTTATGAGCGTGCCCAGCGAGGATGCTCGCCCATCAGCACTAGTAGCAAGCAAGAATCCCAGTACCATTTTAAGCCCCACTACCTTTAATCCGTTTGTATCGGATCGATTGTGCTTTATTTGGCACTGTACGCGGTGATATCAGGAGATATGCAAAACTTGCGAAATCAAAGCGAACACGATACAAACGCAGCAAAAAGAAAGCACCTGAAACGAATGTGTCAAAACCAAGTATTGAATCAAACGGCGGGCGCGCGTGCCCCGTTGACGCAAGCCATTACATTTACAGCCCGTTTTGTTTTCATAAAACAAACCGTCGCATACGATAGCCAAACATACCAAAGTAATAAGCAAATAATTTTAATATTTATATAGATTTTATTTTGCATCAGTGCATTTTTTAACCAATAGTACTCAATCGTTTGAATGCAGGCAGACCATGTTGATAGAAAACACATTTCTCAGCTCTATACGTTACGTTACGTTCCATGATTATTTTTGACGATATTTACAAATATCTTCTTGAAATTGCGAACGCGCCAACCGCGCGCGTCTTTTAAAATCTACCTGTATTGAACTAATTATACATTAGAATCTGTGATGTTGAAAATTTATAATGAAAGAGTTTACACACGTACGTTTACAAGATAAAAATCTATGACAAACTAAGAATTAATCAATTCATTGTGAGCGGAGTGCAGAAATCAAACAAGTAGTCGTATTGAAGAGATAGGATAGCTAATTATATACTGTAGGCAGGGATTAGTTGCAGATGGCTTCTGAAGTCGCGCCATGAAGCTGTCGAAACTGATTAGAAGCGAAACCAGGTGAGCGGGTGCAGTGCGGCGCGAGCAGGTTGCGAAAAGAAAAAAAAAATACAAAGCATCGTACTGAACACTGAAACACTAATCACAAACACAACCATGGATATAATATTAATATATTATCGCGCTACCCATGGATTCCATAATATTGCTACAGATAATAATAGCTATTGTGTAGTGTTTTAATCACGTAGCGATGACAAAACACACACTGCGACTGTAGCGTTACACGAATGGACTATTGGAGGTTGATTGGAAACCAAATGATAAACGATTAGGATATCACTCTCTCTGGGACATTGGCATGTTCCTATATTTATTGCGCAGCTCAATAATTAATTATTTCCACAATGATTGCGGCCGATTTTGTTCCGAGCACTGTGAGTGTATCGGCAGTTTTGGAACACCTGCGCAGGTGGCGCAATTGAAGTAACGAATTTTACGTAATTTATATTTTATGTGTATCGTTGATTAGCCTAGGTGGCCTAGGGTACACATAGATTAGCGCTTCCAAATGATGACCAAGCCAGACAACGCCTTTTTCGTAGCTTTCCGACTTCCGTAGCTTATGTCACCGAATGCTCTCTAGAGAACGATTCATGACAACTAAGAAAGCTTGAAACTTTTAGCACTTCCAATTACTATCCAGAACCACACACAACTCAAACACAAAGCAATAGGATGACGAAACACCACTAGTTGAGGTTTAGAATGAGAGCTAATGATAACAATCGCGCACCCAAAGGTTAAGGTCGCGATGTTTTTGGCGCGAATTTGCGTGGCGTGGCGTTTCGTTGGGAGATGTTACCACATTACAGATTAGCTTCGATTAGTTTTTCACGACGTGTTTAGTTTCGCCCAGAAACCAAAACGTAAGCACGGGGCATAGCAAAGGTTGACAGGTTGAGATTTCGCGACGCGATATCATTTTAAGAAATGTTATATAATTGTTATATGTACACTTTTTAGTACAACAAAAACAAATCAACTAATGCGAGGGCGAATTAATCTGTTGTTGATCGACTACATATTGCATTCGGCACGCGAGTGGCACGTCGAAGGAAATACTCGACATTCAAACACATAAATATTTACTGCTGGTCGCGTTTCATTTATAAAATTCATAATATTTTTCCGTGCCGGTCGATATAGTAGTTAAATATTTCGATATATTATTTAAACCAATAATCCTAAAAATAAAGCCAGCAAATCGACAATACTCAATAGCATGGCTCACACTCCTTGAAGAAACAACTAAAGATGCCGTTACCACAATACCCTAATGCAAAAAGTCAGGAAAAGCCAAATGATTAATTGCCCTTCGCAGTGTTATAAATGATCACTTCTCTTACTTAGACACTCTTTGCAGTGCTCTAGTAAATCTAGTGAGTCAAAATTGTGATTTCAAATGAAAACTGTGAAACTTCTAGATTTACGACGGAAGGGAATTTACTGATATTTACCTTATTGATAACTCGCAAATGTGTGCATAAATGTCTATAAATGAATTCTAACAGGTTACTCCTTTTGTGGAAAAATCGAACCATTGATAACACAGGTTTATGATGCGATAAATCAATGACGATTTGGACACAATTTATTTGTTATTCGATGTTCCACTTATACAAAACTACTAAACTAAATACAACAGAATGGAATCACGAAAAGTGTGGATGTTTAGGGTACCACACTACATGGATGTATAAATAAATTTATTTTTTAGCAAATATTTGTAACGGGTAGATGAGTGAACTCACTCTCTCTCTGGTTGAATTGCAAACATGTCAACAACTACTAACATTTGAATCCAATGAATGTGTCATTTGTCAACGACTCGTAATATCTATTTAAGAATTTAATGTTTCACTTCGATTCGATGTACAATCATTACGTATGCATGCAAGGGTACCAAAATTTGTTACCGCGCTGGTTTGTTGATTGATTTTCTCCTCGCAACAAAAAAAAGAATCAAGTAAAAATAAGAAAATGTGAAAACTAATTGTACTCAAACGTCTGTGTCATCTCAATTATGTATTGTACAATCAATCAATACGCGGTAGCCGATATTATTGGGAGTGTTTAACACGCACGTAAATTGGTGCCAAAGGACGGCTTTGTGCTTCGGATTGATTTGTTATTCGGACACAATGCAATCAGGTCCGGGAAATGGATTCGCATTCATACGGCAGACAGATACAAATCAAAATGTGTAATTACACTATACATATATGTATTATGATATACCTACCTATTTTTTGAGATTACGTTACGAAATATTTTTCAGGAAACAATATGTGAAACTGTATATGTAAATGTAAACCGAATAGACCAAACAATATATGAATATAGAAGCAAACAATAAGTGTTCAATTAATCATCGTCTGCTTTATTATTGACAAGCCCGGTGAGAGAACCAACACGTGCTGCACATGTCAGTTCTTTCTTATTGAATCGCAAAGTTTTGCATGCTTATTAAAACTCCCACCCCCTCACACCAACCCACCCCAGTGATGTTTTTTGTGTTTTAGGTCTAGGTCTAGGTTCTCATGCATTTTGAGGGTGGAACGAAATCACATCGTCACCGCAAGTTTTGAATAAATAAAGGACATCATAACGTGAACCAACAACACTCCATCTGGGGAGTTCATGGCACGGAACTTTAGGGGCACGCCGCTGGCAGACGGAATTCCTCCTCCTGTTTGTATTGCCGTGCGCCGTGCGCCCGGCGATTGCCATGGCGACTCCGCGCCTCCGCCGAACACAAACACGCGTCGTTGTTATTCGCCGCGCGCCTTTCCGCCCGTGAAGTCCTGCCTCAGTGCTGCGGTCTAACCATGACACAATAATTATTAGCCTAGACCTGATTGCCGCGCGCAGCGTCAATTATGTGTCGCTCATCATCCTAATTCCCCCCTCCCGCCTTCCGAATGTGCGAGAATTCCGCAGCGCCAAACCAGGACAAGCTACCACGAGCTGCAGGTGGTGACCCTGGTGACCGTGGTGACCGTGGTGACCGTGGTGGCAGCATGGGGGGACTGGAGGCGCGCTCGCCCTCGCAATGCCAGGAAAGGTCGCAGGACGTACCGCAGTGGCTGCACGAAATTAGAGATAAGTAAGTTTGTGGGAGTTTTTGAGAGTTGTTGCGAGTTGTTTGGAGTTAGAGAAGTTGTCCGGCGAGCTCATGCAATATTCAGGCGATTTAAAATGCTCTGGTTTGCGATGCGCAGTACGGCCACGTCCGCGGACACCGAGGACGACCGCGAGCGCCTGGACTCGGCCAGTCGCCGCTCAAGTTTGCTGCATTTCGGAGAGACGCCCTCGCACGCGCTGGAATTGGCGAACTCGGAGAGCTTAGTGTTATCGTAAGTAGCGCACGCGAAAATCAATAGGAGCTTTGTTCCGATGGATTTCTGATCGCCAGGCGCCCGAATTCGTCGGCGAGATTTGGAAGACGCGCTCAAGCACAGACGGAATCGGGAGCACTCCAGGTCGCCGCTGGGAGCGACGTACACGTGCCACGTTTTGAGGATCAGGGTAAACGCGCGATGCCAAACTGGAGCGATGATAAGCTGGAAAAGTCTTGGCGCAGTCTGAGCAAATTTCAGCAAAGCCACAAGGGACGTCTTGACAGTGCCAAAATTCACAATGTGACAGAACGCAAGCGTCTAAGCGGTAAGCTTGTCATAAGTTCTGGCAAGCAGGTGTCAACGTTTGTAATACTATTTTTGGGCAGTAGATCAATTTGATTCGTCGCTATCGCCAATATCACCGACGAACTCAACGAACTCCTCGACTGAGAGCGCTTACAGCCCTTCGATGTGCGATTCGGATGTGCCAAATCTACGCAGCCGAAGCGAAATGTCCACGTACATGCCGCAATACGTCTACTCGAAAATCCGCAAAGCCACCGAGCCGGCTGCCATGCTCACAGACAACATGCTCTCAAAGACGATCAACAACTTCAACACGCTCAGCAAGTCCAAGTCCACGGAGAACATCTTCATGGGCTACAGCGCCCGGCCGATGGAAAGGGCGAAAGATTTCCACGGCAGTGAGGAGAGCTTAAGTGCGGGCCGGTTCGGCGACTACAAGTTGAAAGTCGCCAGGGAGAATGACCTCCGCCAGCAGATCATCAATGAGCTCCTGCTGGAGAATGAGAAAATCTCTACCAAGAAGAAACAGGGCAAGTTTCGGCGAAAATCAACCGACAGCGTTTTTATTATTCCAGAACTGCCAGCTGGCGAACATCTAAAAATAACCATCCTAACTACATGGGGGGACAAATATTATGTTGGATTGAATGGCATTGAATTATTCGGCGAGGACGGAAAGATTATACAAGTGGACAAAGTATGTCGCCCTGAAATATCAATATAGCTCAGCGACATATTAAACAACACATTGTAGATTACAGCCAGTCCCAGTGACGTCAATGTCCTCCCCGAGTGTAATAATGATCCGCGTGTGGTCACAAATCTTCTGGATGGCGTGAATCGCACGCAGGATGATGTGCATCTATGGCTAGCACCCTTCACTAATGGAGAGGATCAGGTCATCAACATTGCATTCAAAGGGGCAAATGTTATATCAATGATTCGCTTTTGGGCAAGTTACCTAGAGCTTGATTCGGAACTTGGATTGATGTTTGATTTATTGTAGAATTATAACAAGTCACGAATTCATAGCTACCGAGGTGCGAAGGATGTTATTATGGAATTGGATGGGAAGAAAATCTTCGACGGCGAGATTGCCAAAGCCTGCGGTGGTATAATCGGGGGTGTTGATGCTTTCGGCGATGTAAATATGGAACACTAGCAAACATCGCTATAACTCAAGCGTTGCCGTTTCTTTGCAGACGATTTTGTTCACGACCAACGAGGATATTCTAGAAGCAATATCACAGAATGATCATGCCTATCCCACATTGACATCGGCCAAGATTGATACCCCGTCGATAACTGAAGATAGGCCTCTGACATCTGCACTCACAACAAGTGTAATCTAAATTCTTCTTATTTCCTTCGGAGTTAGGTTGGCTTGATTTTCTCGGTTTTTCCTTACAGAATGGCATCCGACCTCACACGGGCAAATCACCCTTCAAATCTGAATACGAGGAGGAAGAAACCAACGGACAAATTTTACTCGGTTGCAAAAAGTTGGACATTGTCCTGATTTCCAACTGGGGATTTGCTGATGTGATCGGTCTGACTGGAATTGAGATCATTGAGGCGGGTGAATTACCAGTTCCAATCAAAGAGGACTACATTCAGTGTGACAGCGCCAGCAATCGGGTCCTTCAGCGGAGTCTCTTCGACGATGAGAACGTCACCACCGATCGCAAGCACATGTGGCTGACGCAGTGCAAATACGGGGAGCATTTGAAG
Source organism: Earota dentata (assembly GCA_027574905.2). Taxonomy (NCBI): domain Eukaryota; kingdom Metazoa; phylum Arthropoda; class Insecta; order Coleoptera; family Staphylinidae; genus Earota; species Earota dentata. Next base: position 35,105 of record JAODGB020042749.1, read on the forward strand.
ATCAGCCTGGAGTTTGATCGTTTTATCTACATTTCAGGAATGCGAATTTGGAACTATAACTCGAGCCTCGAGATGACTTATGCGGGCGTGTCCCGGATGAAGATCCTGCTGGATGACCGCCCGGTGTCCAACCCGTTGACCAAAGATGCGGTGTTTCTGCTGAGGCGTGCGCCAGGGAACGTCAACTACGATTTTGTGCAGGAGATCCTTCTCGGGGACAGCAACTCCCTGGTGCATAAAGTCGAACGTACCCCAAGCTTTATAATCTCGAGCAATCTAAGCAGCAGCCATGAGTGTCCCTTGCTGCCGGAGGGTTTCGTCTTCGAAATTGTGGTGTACTCCACTTGGGGCGATCAGTATTACTGTGGGTTGAATGGATTAGTAATCTATGACCATAAAGGTCGGAAGTTGATGTTAGACGAGAGCAGTGAGTAACAACATTTGAAGACTGATCAATATTTAACGGGTGACCCTTTGTAGACATTTGTGCCTATCCAGAGAGCATCAATGTGTTGCCAGATGTGACAGGGGACATCCGAACGCCGGATAAACTCATCGACAACGTCAATGATAATGACTATGGCCTCCATTCTTGGTTAGCGCCTGTTATTCCCAAGTCTTTGAATCGAATTTACGTGGTGCTGGATCAACCCGTCATGGTATCTGTGATCAAATTGTGGAATTATTCCAAGAATCCAAATCGTGGAATCAAGGAGTTTGGTGTATGATAAACGAATCTTTTTCGTAGATTTTAAATGAGTTGCAATGATAATCATCACGTTCTTTCTGTAGATTCTGCTGGATGACTTATTGATTTACAACGGAATCCTGGACAAGTACAGTGTCAGGGACAAATGCAAATATCGCACCGTGGCCTTCACAGACGACCTTAAAGTAGTGGAGAATGAATCCAACACACTGATAAAGTATTACAGTACAATGCAACAGCAATTAAATATTAATTGATTGATTGACATTTTCAGGCCCAATAGCACCGTGGCCATCAGGACGGCAACCAGCGGGTCGCTGCCGAGCGCGGACCCAGCTTTGCGCCCCTTCACAGCAGTGAGCCCGTTCACGCGCACCTCACAGAGCCAATAAAGAAACAACGAGCGACTAACTCATCACGATACTGTTAATCTTACAATTTTAATAATTATTGTTACGTTCTAAAGACTAGTACATATTTTCCACCATATTATAACAAATTTAAATATTACTTTTAATTTGATTAATTACCGAGCTAGTTCATCGCCCATTTTTAAATTACTTTCATAAAAAAACTAACAATCCGGAGAAATTAACGACAATCAATTAATAACTTACAGGTGACTTGTTTCGTGTTCGCAAACATGGCAATTGCAATTTGTTTCGATGCTATTTACTTAGAAATGTCAACGTTTTGATAGTGCTCGAAGTGCGTGCAAGAATTGGTCAATGTAGTGCGTGATTATATTGACTATCTACGTAAAAATTATGTCCTGTTATTCCTAACGCATCGTGCAAAGAAAAGTGCTGAATGTGAGATTGCAATTCAGTTGATACCGTTTCGGATGCCTCCAATGCTATTGAACGGTGGCGGTGACAAAGTTATTGACAGTTGCACTGGGCAACGACTGTTTATTTGGTGACATTTATTATATTTTATAACACATCGCAGATTTGAAGTGGCGCATTGCAATATTTTTGTAAAAGAATTATCGCGTTTTGTTTTGAAATTTTCGTAATGCGATTAGTATGGCGCAGTATTACATAAAGGATGTTATCCGCTCCATGCTGAATATGGATGAAGAAACGGCAGACAAGCAGGCGGGGAGAAGTAGTGTTGTAGCTTCGGAGGAGGAAAATGAAATTATGTCTTTAGGTCAAGATTAGTATACCATTTGGTGGGGTTGGTACTTAATATGCGCCGTACAATTGTTACTTGCAGATTCAGCGGGATCGCCGCTTCTCAGATCGCGCGGCTGTTCGATCAGGGAGTTTGAACAGCAGCTGAGCGGCCTGCGTAAGGAAAATTTCAATTTGAAACTGCGGATATACTTTTTGGAAGAGCGCATGGAAAGTAATTATAACATGGATAAAGAGGATGCGGTTAAGAAAAATATTGAGCTAATGGTAAGCATTGATTCTTAATCTGAATAATCGGTATTGAAAGCAGATTGTTGATGCGTTTCATTTAGGTGGAGCAAGAAAGTTTAAAGAGCGAGCTTCATGAGAAGCAAGACCTGCTCTGTCAAGCTGTGAAAGCGATGGAGCTGGAAGAGGACGAGCACCGGAAAGAAATCGAGAAGAAGGAGAAGCAACTGCGGGACATGAGACAGCAGTTGGAAAGTTTCCATCATCAGTGCGACAATTTGCAAGAGGAGGTGCATTTGGAAGGGGAGTCGCACGAGGGAGAATACGTTTGCAGTCCGATGAACATGGCGGAGCAGTCGCAGGCGATCATCGCGCTCTTGGAGAATCGCATTGCGGTCCTTGAACAACAAGTGAGTTGCGTTTGAAACGTTTAAGGGCATTTTACTGTTGCGTAAAAAATATTTTATGTACGTATGATTGTTTATTTACCGAGCTAGGTAGCTTAGCGGTTACGTTGCTGCCTAGCATTTGTGTTCAAACCCTGCTGTCGACTGTCCTGTATCAACTTTTTCGGGGAGTTTCTCGATACACAAATAGACAAATGCCGGGACAGTATACTCTCCCCGATGGTAACACAATGGATCTTATGGTCTAAGTGTGCACCTCTAAATACAGCCATAGAGTGTTGCAGTCAATTCAACATACACGCATGATTGTTTCTTTCCAGTTGCGTGCCGAGAAGTCTGCTCAGATCCAAAGCGAGGCCGCATCGTTGATGCTGAACATTGAACAACTGAAAGCGGGGCTAAGGGATCGAGACGATAAGTTGCAGGATGCACAGTGCGAGTTGGCTGATAAGTGCATAGCGTTTAATGCGCTGCAATCGAAGATGACCGCCAAGGAGATGGAACTGCGCGAGAAAAACAACGAGGTCAGCGCATTGAAGCGCAAACTGGAGCAGACAGTGATTGACTTCAAACGCCAGCAGCTCACCATGGAGGAGCTGCAGAAGCTGAACGAGGAGTGCGCCGGCATGCTTGAGCGCGAGTACGAGCACAACGAGCGCAATCGCCTGGCAATCGGCAATCGCAACGCGAAGATTGCTGAGCTGGAGAGTTCGCTCGAATTGTACCAAACGGAGGTGGCGAACCTCGAGCTGAAGCTGGAGACAGCGGCCAACGGGATGAAGAAAAGTAAGCCCAGTGCGTCCCCAGCGAGCAATTTCAGGGCAAAAACGAATCTTACTGATAGCTCGTGTATTTCAGTGCGAAGCTCGCAGGCGCAGAATGCAGACTACTCGCTTGCGACACGACCGGTAGCTGGCCAAGTGCAGCGCAAGTCATCATCGCCAAATTACAAGTCGAAGAACAACCGCAGCTCGGCGTCCGGCGACGAGGCGGCGGACACCTTGTGCTCCCAACTTCTCAAATACAAACGACACGTCAATAGCCTGGAGGCGGATCAGTTGAAGGCGTGTCACATCATACAAACACTCCTAGAGACACGCAAAAAGAATTGCAAGGAGATCGAGGAACTGCAGCGCTTGCTGCAAAAGCGCGATGCGATTATCACCGATATGCGCGAGAGGTTGGGAGAGAATGGAGCGGTGGCCAAGTCGACGGGGGAGAAGAAGTCGATTCAGGAGCGCGTCTCCGAGCTTAATCTCACTGCTGCTGCACCATCGTCGGACACTGAGGTACCTATGCGCATAAGCACGTTTTTTTTCTAATACAGTTGGTAGTGTTGTCGCTATTAAACATAGTCAGAATGCAGCCAATGCGAAGAAGCAAACGTTGAAAGTAACCAAAACAACACGATGCTTGCCGAATGAAAGTTTTAATGTGTTGCCAGGCGCGGATCCACGAGGGGAAATGTTTTTTTTTTGCTTTGTAGTAATCATTGTGGGCCACTAAGCAACTTTTAACGCTTCTCAATTTTAGTTCTGGTTACGTTTAATGGAAACTTGCGAGCTCGTTACTTCGTATTTGAACCAACCTATTTCACAATCCCTATAAAGCAAGACTTTGTGATTGAGGGAGTGGTGTGTTTAACTGTCTTCTTGTAGATTGATCCGTCGAACCAAACAACAAAATTTGTATGAAACGACTAGCTCCAGCTAACAAATTTAAAATATTAACCGAAAAGTACCGATTTATTTTATGACCCGAATAACGTTTACAATTTTATTTCAAGCTGTTTGATACAGCCTTCGATTCTTCATTTATTATTTACTATGTATATACCTTGTTTTATTGGCAATCATATATGATTTTAGCAAAATAAACGCATACAAATTTTGTTTTGGGTTTTATTTATACTTGTTTGCTGAATGCTGGAAGTGTTGACTTGCTGCTTCCACTTCCACTTTTCTTTGTCTCCACTTGCAATAATGGTTGTTCACTGTATTTATCGTAGAGTGCCACGCCGGAAGATGGATATGATCCTCACTTACTTTTGGAACAGTACAGACTATTTATCAACGAAATAGATTCCCAGAAGAAGGCAAATAAACAGTTCTTTCCCTTACCTGGGCCCTTTTATACTAAAATGCGCACTTTGATGATATTATTCTAGATGCTTTCTCAAAGCCTCAATATGATGGAGGAGAAGCTCAATACCAAAGCTTTGCTTCTTGAGGTGAGTGAATTGAACCATCAAATTGCTTCCATGGTAATGGAAGCGGAAAAGAAAAGATAGGGAGTCAACCGAAATGGAAGCACCGCCGATATCAAGAACACCGTCGAAGAAATCAGTAATTGGGAAGAAGGATTCCATTGGTCAATCAAAGGAAAACGGAAAAATTAATACAAAATGATATGTTGAGCCAAACTTCAGTAAAGTATCATGAAGAGTGAAATGTTGTTTCTCTTTTGATCTGTGTTTGATACCAAACGCATTTTGGGGGCTTTTGCTACACAGCAAACAAATTGAATGAAGTTGGTGCTCAAACTTTGTACTTACCACAACTTCTGGAATCTTTCAAAGGCTTAGAAAGTTTTTGAAGAAAAGGTTTTGAAGAAAAGATCTGAAAGCATTGGATTTTTCATGCATTAAGTAGTGATTTGGTAGTTCAATTCGCATGCATTACATTTCTTGGATTACTTGCTAGAGTGGCATTTGTTAGTACATAGTACCGTTGACTGAGAAGTCAACGGTAGTACTTACCGTCACATAGTGTTAAATCCCATTGGCAAGCAGTTATGGACTTGAAACGGAAACATTATTGTAGTAAACGAAACTGCCGAGGGAGTTGGCAAGCAGTTGGACTTGTAGTTGGACTTCCCAGTTAAAATTCCACCTGGCGCAGCATCCCCTAGTTCCATAGAGCTCAAAGCATATTATTCAGCAAAAATGTTGCAATTTTTGATAAATCCTTCGTTTAAGAAAGGTAATGTTTCCTCGAAGCATTCGAAAGTGATGGTCCGGGGAGCAAAGTTGTGCGTTATTACTGAAGGTTCTGTGGTTCGAGTACCAGCGGACGGAATTCTTTTTTTTTTAAAGTGAAGCACTTCTTTAGCGGCGTCTAGCCATGACATTGATTTCATATTTTCAGACGAGACGTGTAGCGTTACGCAGCCAATGCGCATTCGCGCACAGGCACCGGAGCTCTCGATTGGAGGTGAGGCGCGAATCGCCGAACAAACAACCACATACGTATCTGTTGTTTCACTTCTACTATGCGGTCAAATGTACGCACATTTTTCTCTTTTTTTAATCTACTATTATGACATCATCCAATAATTACATTCAAACATTTTATTTTAAATTTTATATGCGATAATCAACAAAAAACACTTACCTATTTTTAAAACTTTTAAAAGTGCATAGTATACAAGAGCAGTACTTACATGTACAATGCACATCCTGTCCCAATGTATCCTTTTAATTAAATCCTTTATTCTAACTTCACTACTGGTTTTGTTTTTTGTTTTTTGTTAATTAGTGTTAGCGAAAGCCACAATAAAGGATATAAAAGATACCATTTTTGTTAATCAGGTTTAGCTCAGCAGCCACAAGGTGACACATCGAGAGCGGCTAGCTGACCATCCCTGAATTAGATATTTATGCAGCGGAAATAACTTATGATAAATGCAAACCCGGATTTTATCATTTTGCTAGTTCTCTAACTGGCCCATTAGCTCAGTTGGTTAGAGCGTCGTGCTAATAACGCGAAGGTCGCGGGTTCGATCCCCTCATGGGCCAAATCTTGTTTTATTTCTTTTGCAAGAAAATCGAAATTGCACTTAACTTTGGCCATTTCTTTATATTTTCGAAACGTGTGGTAATCAATTTTTTAAGTTTAAGGTACTCTTAAGGTACCCTTTAAAGTACAGCCCAGTTAAACCCTCTCAAAACACGGAAAATGTCCGAATGTCCTAGTTTTGTATTTGTTTATACTAATAATCAAGCAAAAAAGGCTTCAAACCCGTGATTTGAATGATTTTGAATGAATTTCGAATTTGAAAAGGATGATTAATCTAACCAACCAATAGATCGAGCATGCTGTCCAGGAGTGAGTTGGAAATGACAGCGAAAAGTTCTGGCGCATGCTAGATGTCGCCACTGGCATCGGCGCGGTTCAAAAACGAATCCTCGTCATCGGCCGTTTCCCCATACACCCGCCGTTCGCTGAGCTGGCCGCCGCTCGCTATCGGCAATCGCACGCTATTTGCTATATCCGCTCCGGCATACGCAGTACCCGCAGCACCGCACGGGCGCGCTGCATAATAAAGTGGGTTGTGTGTGGATTCCGTGATATAAGGATTCAAATCGACCGGCGAGCGGGGCGCATTGTCAACACGTTCGGCATTGGTAAGTGCAAGGCGGGGGCGACGCTGGGCGGCCGGGGGCACGTCCCGCTGTCCTGCCCCTGGGCCTGCCGCTGTGTGCGTGAGCCGCAGGCATGCGGCGGTGTGGCGGCGACGCCGCCGCGATTATTTCGACATTCGGCGGCCGCCGCGCGTACGTGCGGCGAGAGGAGCTTTACATGTGCTTCGTTCGCTCTCCGCGAAAACACACGTGCTTGTCAAGTCAAATAATATAATATCGGCTTGCGCGCACGCGGCGCCTGTGGTTCACACGTTCATTGTTTCAGATAGTTTTCTTTGCGCATCATTTTACCAGCGCTTGGCGTTGTTGAAAATTTTACTGCAAAATAACGCACATAATTCATTTTTTTCAAAGGATATTTTGCTACAACTGAAAATGTATTTTTTTCTGTTAATAATTCGTGCATCGTCCCGACATTAACACTAATGCATGCATTAATTTGGCAAACACGAGGAACATGCATGAATCTTCGTTTTCTCAATTTCCCTTCTTTTTTTCCTCATAAAATTCATAAAAAGCGGCATTTGCAGTTGTAGCAAATTTTATCACTGCTTTGTTGATATTTAGGAAATTTGGTTATATACAGATAACAACTCGGATGATATGCTGTATTTTTTATCAGCGACATTTTAAAATGTCGTTTTTTTCTTCATGTGAGGTCAGCGCAGCGCAATAAGAACGTTGAGAATAAAACGTACGCGAGACAATATGCAATTACGCATCGGATGCAAATGCAATTCGCGGCGTTCATCAAATTTTAATTAGGCGCCAATTGAATATAAACATTAAAAACCCAGCGGCGCGCGCGGGCGAAGTGGAGCGCAAACCGGGGCGGCGCCGGCAAGTCTGCCATCAATGGGCGGCAGCGGCAGTGGCACCGATCGGCGTCGGTGCGCTGCATTGTGTGCCTGCCCCGAAACGAAATTAGGAAATTGCGCACCGGCGCGCGCGGCACACTTGTTGATAAATGATGCATGTGTGGCGGGCGCTGGGATTTAATAAGGTGCTAAATCGCCCGATTGCCAATAAACGTCGCGTACAACGCGACACTTTGTCCCGATGCACTGCAATGCTTCGAAATGATTTTCAAACTTTTGCGCGACACGTCGACGCGTGGTTTGAGTTTGAAAGTTTCGCTCGTTTCGCTTGGATCAAAAAATTATCGGCGGCGCGGCGCGGTTAACATTAGACCTTGGCCCAAGCGCGCGCGCGCGTCGGCGAGCCATCACGGGGGGCTTCATTTCATTTCACTTGACGGTTTTCCATCGTGGCGCGTAGTTGCAGATATGTATAATATCTGCTGTCGAGTTGCCGAGGCTACTCGGTGCTAGGTGCTCGTTTGCCGCGGCGACGACGTCGTTGGACCTTTTTTCCTTTGCTTTTTTCGTTTTTCAACGCTCGACCGACGCTGGCTGCGCGCGCACGGCACCAGCCTACCGATATCGAGTCATCGGGTCGCCGGTTGTGCCGTTGCTGCGGCCTGCGTCGTCGGTCGGCGTTTTCCCCCGATAGGATGTGCCCGATGCGCCTGTGCCCTAGCGCGGGCGAATTTTTCGGCATTCGGCGTCGAAAAGTCGGTTTCTCTCAGCGCTCTCGGCGCTCTGAGCCATGAGCGCAAACAAGCGCTTTGCTGCGGCACAGGCCCAGCTCCGGTTGGCTGTAGGCTGTAGGTTGTAGTTGTACCGGGGTCGTTGCGTCGCGCTCGGCTCGCCTCGCCGCGCGCCGGCTGCTTGCTTCGCATACAGATACATCGTTCGGCATTGGCGTACGCCCGGTGCCCGCATGCTGGCTGGCTGCTTGCTGCGCGCGACTAGGCGCAGCGCGGCGCGGCGCGCGTCACAACCACAAGGCTAGGGACGGTACGTGCGGAACGAAACGCAACTGTACAGGCATACAGGCGTGCAGCCGGCTCGGCTGGCTCGGGCTCTGTCTACCAGGCCAGGCCACGCCGTTGCGCCGTGAACCGTTCCTCTGTGCCTCGGCGTTCTCATTTGCCGCGCGCTGACGTGCGCACATTGGAAATGACGCACTTGCTCACTCGATAAATGTTTGAACTGTTTAACATCGATTTTCTAAATGTCACATCCTCGCGGGATTTATCCTCTCGTTACACCCAGAATAAGACGCAGGCAATTGCAATTTATCTGCATGAAAAGACAAGCCGATATAACGCGAAGTTACGTAAAGTTTCCAAGTTTTCGAGCCGTCGCGGCGACTACTCCAATGCGTGCTCGTCAAAGTTACACAGGCTGTAACATTTTGTGCTGTTTGTGCGGACTCGCCGCGCCGCGCAGCTTGGGTAAACGTGCTCCGGCGGCTCGCATGCAAGCTGTTCGCCAGCGCGGCGCGCATTTTATGTGTACAACTTTGAGTTGTTGTTATTCCGTAGGCGCACGAAACATGGGAAAACGTACGAACGCCAAGCCCACGTCCGTAATGCCCGTAATGCGCGGGGCCGGGGCCGGGACGGAAATCGAAATTACGCTTCTTTTTCCATGCTTCCATGTTTCGACGCGCGCCGAAATTAATCATCGAAATGTAATTATCGGGCGTCGTGACGAATTAAGTACGAAAGCGTTCGCCGCCGCTAATCGATCGCCTACCGGCGGAAATTTCCAGCCTACGGCTTTCCACTCCCTCGGAACTCCGGCGACGTAGAGCGTAGAGATAGAGTCGCATCTCAGTAGCAGTCGTGAATAAAACGAATCTTGACCATGGGCACTGGAAGGCATTTTACGAACGGTTAGGGCCCCCATGCGGCATGAAATCCGAGAGGCGCTTTTGTGCGCCGACCCTTACGCTCGGGGGGTAACGCATAAAAATGAACAAGGCGCGGTTTTTAGGGGCTGCGCCTGCATTTTTCCGATGCGGAACGGCATGAAATGCACGATTCGAACAGTCGAGAGTTGAGCCATTGAGCGTTGGTCCTATGTGAACCTAGGGGTCCTAGGGTACCATAGGTACCCCAAGCTAGGGCACTCTTTTGTCCTCGCACGTTTGGGCATAATCCATGCACAATCTCGGCGCGCAAACTTGACAAATGCAATATGCAGATGAACTAGAATAGAAACTAGGCAGCACTCGCCTGTCGTGATGTCGCTTCAATAATAAATCGCTTATTCATCCCTCGGCGCGACGCGCGAATATAGACTTACGACTTAAGTAAAACGATGACGTCATCACGGCGCTCGGCGCGCTGTTAATTAAAACATCAACTCGTGCGCCTGGCCGAATCATTGCGATGCATGCGGCGCGGCGCCCCGGCTGCAGGAAAAAGTTTCGGTTTTGCGAAAGCGAAAGAAGCGCGCAGAATAGAAAACCGCGGCGAAGTGTAACAAGGACGTCGTTTGGTTCGCGCGTCGCGTTTCGCTCTTGATTCATCGCTAGTTTCACCGCGCCGCGCCGAGCGTTCCGTGAAAATGACTAATGCGAGTGAATTAATAAAAAAACACCCAGCGTGCAGCAGATTTCCAATGGCGCGCTGCTTGGTAATGCAAAATCGATGCAGCCGCGCGTTACTTTGCATTTTGTTTTGTCCCAAGTTTTCAGCGCGTTTTCAAATGTTTGCAAACTGTGGGGGCGCGCAATTGCGATTGTCTCCCGAGGCGCGACTCCCCATCCTCATTAGGCATTCCTGCGGCGGCGTGGAGAGCGAATACGCGAGGGACTGGCGTCGCCAGCGACTTCCACGCCGCTGCCGCGGTGCGCGCGCTCGAAAGGTCGCTTTCTCATGCTTCATCGGCACCACGCGGCCGCATCCTGTCCTGTCCGTCCGCTGTCCGCGCATAACAGGTACGGACACGGACGATAATTTCGTTGATTGCCTGGCCGCGCGTCAGGCACGTAAGAGGCGCGGCGTAAAAAGCACCGCGCCGCGCGGCCGGCCGACGAATGCGCTCCGCCTGCCGACTGCCGAGAGCCGCGGCGCGATAACAGGAAACCACAGCGCGGCGTTGTCGCATCTTCACAGCGCCGCGGTGATTTGCGTGTTTGTAGATGGGCATGCGGCGACCTGGTGGTGGCTAGCGTTTTTCGCGTGGCGAGCGCGGAAAACTCCGCGCCGCGCCGCAGACGCCGGCTGAGCCTGAACGAAAACGCTTTTCTTCCAGATTCCGGGGCGGCGCGACAACGGCGCGGCGGCACTGCCAGAGGAGAACGCCGGCTCCGGTGACGGGGACGCAGCGAGTGAGCGCGCTAGCGAGGGGAAACCAGCTGCGCAGCTGGTGCCGTCTTGCGGGCGCGCGGCGAACGAGCGCACACTAGCCGTGCAGCACGCCAGCGAAACAGTTGCCAGTTAGTGATTCGCCATGGCCTCTGCCAAAGAGACAGCAACATTCTTCACGCACGGCACCAGCACGCAATTCGAGCAAGTCCTCAAGCTGTATCCGCAGGCGCTGCGCATGAAGGCAGAGCGGAAAACGAAGAAGCCGGACGAGCTGGTCAAGCTGGACACTTGGTGAGTGATTTTCTTTAAAATTTTGTGTCATTGAACTCCCTCGGCGGATCGGGTGCGCGCTTGCTGCGCGATCGGGGAGCTGAACGGCGAGTGCAGACCGCCACCCCTCGCGGATATCTTGGCGGCGCGGTCAGTAAAATCACAACCGTCACGTGATATCGATGACAAGTGAAAGCGTTTTCGTCGGCGCGAGCGATAATTTTCCCGGCGGCGCGCGTGTGTTTGTTCGGCGGCGACGATTTGCGAAACGCCATGGCTGGTGTAGTCGATGCCATGACGCCTAAAAACGGCCGCAGCGTTTCCGCAGCGTTTTGCACCACGATTTGCGAGTGCCTGTGGACACGATCGGCGGTAGGTTGAACAATTTCCGTAGGTTTGTGGCCGTTCAGTGCGATGAAACGTGTTTTTACATAAGAGCCGACTCGCAAAGTCGGCACACACAAAATGGTGTCTGCTCAAACAAAGCGAGCGCAGTGGAAATGTTCAACGAGAAATTCAAAAGTGCCGTGTGCCGCCAAAATTTCCACCCGCACGCTGGAACCACTTCGTAAACAGTCTAAATTTTGAAAAACCGCGCGAGTGATCAGCTTTTTTTAAACCATTTAAACTATTATTATCAACGTAATTGAAGCGCGGTGCGAGTGGGGGAACACGTACCCAGTCGCGCTCGACTCGCCGACGGTTCCCTCGTGCGTCGTCTGTTTTGCCTTGCACGTTGGAAATATTCATGCCTGCTTGTAAATAATTTTCGATCGCACGCCGCGTTTCGTGTTTGTTTAATTTTATTGTTTTCGCGACTTTTATCAACCGCATGCTTCCATTCCGATGTAGGTATCAGAATGAGTTACCGAAGAGGATCAAGAGCAGAGGCAAGGATGCTCATATGGTGCACGAGGAGCTGGTGCAGACGATGAAATGGAAACAAACGCGCGGCAAATTTTATCCGCAGCTGTCTTACTTAGTCAAAGTCAACACCCCGCGAGCAGTCGTTGCCGAGACCAAAAAGGCGTTCAAAAAGTTGCCCAATCTGGAACAGGCCATCACTGCCCTTTCTAATCTCAAAGGCGTTGGAACTACCATGGCTTCAGGTGAGCCCTTCACGCGCGTCATCTCCGCCATCGAATACTAAACGCATCCGCTTGTTTGCAGCACTGCTGGCCGCCGCAAGTCCCGAAAACGCTCCGTTCATGGCCGACGAGTGCCTAATGGCAATTCCAGAGATCGAAGGGATCGACTACACTACCAAGGAATACCTCAAATTTGTAAATCATATTCAAAGCGCCGTCGAACGACTTAACCGATCCAAACCATCGGACTCCACGGACCTCTGGTCGCCGCATAAAGTCGAGCTGGCCGTCTGGACGCATTTCATCATCACCGACTTGCAGCCGGAATTGCTCTCTAGTAAGTATCCCTTGCGCACGATAGTTCGCCAATGCAAGTTACTAAAACAATCGCGTGCGCAAATTGCAGCTGTGGGGCTCGAGAACGGTAATTCGCTGCCGCCCGCCGTCCACCAGAACGGCGACTCGCTGGACGCGACCACGTCCGACGAGAGCAACCAGGGCCCGCTAAACGGAAAGACCACCAGTGTCATCGACGAGGACACCACCTCCTTCACTGAGGACAGCATGGACAAGCCGTCGACGCCGATCATCGCCAACGAGGAGACGAACGACAGCATCGTCTCGGAGTCTACGAACGACTCGGCGAACGTCGAATTCAACAAGCGGCCGCTGGACGACGAGTCCAATTCGGACGATCCGTCATGCAAGAGACTTAAAGATGATATAGGTGATAAGTGACAACTACGATCTATTCCATAACTGTTTTAAGTTGTAAGGTTTATTCTTATTGATTTCTTTATATTTCTTAAGTAATTTAAAGCAGGCAGACACGAAAACACACACGCAGATACAAAAACTAAACAAATGAAGGAAAACTGCAAAAATACTTGATTCAATGAAGGTGTGGGCGTAATAAATGAAGTTCTATCAAACCAAAAGTAAAAACTAAGCACAGAAAGTAAAACTAAGCGATATGCGATTAAATGTGAGGGCGACTTCTACAAGTTACTTGCAACTATCAACAAACAGATTAATTAATTTATTCTTATGATGTAACGCTAGCTAATTAAATGTTTTTTTTTATCACTTTGAAGTACGATTGTCACAATGAAGTAATGCATGTCTCGAAGTTGCGTCTATTTGACACATCGAAGAAATGATGAGCATCGATTTATTTATGAAGAATGTAGTGTGGCTTGCAAGTGACTTGTCAGAATTGGCCATATGATAAGGATAAACTTGAAACTCTGCCCCCACAAAGGCAAACAAACTAAACGCGGAATGGAAACGCGAGCACAGGCCTTGTTTATAGGAATAGTTTTTTTATTACCAGACATACAGATTGCGAATGATTGTAGATTCCTGGTGTCTGAGGGGGGCATGATTCAATGAAGAGCCACAAGAAGAAAATAGATTACCGCCTCATTGCTGTATTTGTATAGTTTATACGACGCGATGCAAACTCGCCCAGAAATACTTGTGTTTCACCGGGAGGAAAAAGAAACTTTTGCTTTTATTAATCGTAATCTTATTTTTGTACTTTCATTGGAACACAACACCCCCCCACATACACGACACTTTCGTAGCGGAGGCATATGCAAGACGTTCAAAAAAGTATTTTGATAAATAGGTATTTTTATACAATTTTTATGGGTGGACTTATGGACGAGATGCGGACGGCGCTTGGACGATTGATTTTCCCTTTCGAGAACGCACGCACCGTATTGTAATTAAGATTGTATTTTGATTTTTGCCAAGCCTCATGGATAATTATTATTTTAATTCGCGCATCTTGTGGCGATTTGCGCGGCGAGGGCGGCGCTTTTCCGAAACTGAGATTATTGCAACCCCGCCCTATTTTGTTCTTTTTGTTCGCTATTTATTGCTGCGTTCGCCGCGCGTGCCGCCCCTTATTTTTTTGTTGTAAAAACGACCCCTCTGTAGTGGCCGATAGCGAATTGACAAAATAGAATGCAAAACAAATGAAAATAATACTTATTTATCAAACTACACCAGTTACCAAGTTATTCACTTTAAAATATTTCATTTCTACAAGCTTACTGTTTCTATTATTGTAATGTCTAAGTGTAAGGCAAGAAAACAAAATGATTAGGGATCATTTTTGTTAGTGACGTAACAGATATCCAGACATCCAGCACTGCACACTACCTATTAAAGTCGACACACGAAAAAGAAAGGAATATAGACAACTGAAGAGTTCTTGATTTTTAATTATTGCGGTTATATATTATATATATATACACATACATTTAGGTAATTTATTTTTCTCTCCAAATAATTTCTATGTTAATAACGCTATTCTAAGGATAATGAAATTGAAAACAAGAGCAAAAATGTATTTTACGTTTTTCCTTTCCACACGTACACGTTCGACAGTCGGAAGATATAGCGAAGATTACACACACGGCATTATCTGCAAATTTTGGAACTTCTCTCGAACCTAATCACGCATATTTGTACATTCCACGTTTTAATGTAGTCACACGCTGTGCGAAGCGAATGCAATGAGGATGTAGTGTCGCATAACGCAAGATCGATTGAAATTGCAAGATGATTGTATTGTAAATAGCTGTCTTTTATGTTACGTTTACGTCCTGGGGGCACTTGGGTGAGAATGTGAAACAATAGCAACCACATGCAAAATGAAGCCGATATACTGTTTAAATCATCTGCCATTCTCTGTTTCGAGCAAAACACGATTACGGTACAAACGGACACCAAACGCATGACAACAAAACAAATAAATAAAAAACTAGGTTTTAAGTTCGTTTCGTTTTCGCGTTACAATTCATATACAAAAAATACCAATAGCCTATACTGCATAGATACTTAGAGTACAAATAATCAAATAACTAAACTACAAACTGCAAACACGATGAGATACTAGACAAAACAAAAACTTCAAATAAAGCGGCCGACGAGGCGCAACGCCCGCGTTTACGCTGAATATCAGGTTCATCTAAATCTAAATAATGTAATTACCGCGATCAGTATGTTGCGACGAGAGGTGCTGCAACTGATAGCGACACTCACTACTTTACTATTTCCTCTAAACTTAGGCGAATTATACACTTTGTGAAGTTGCGAATTATTGCGAGATATGAAGGTGGAGATGAACAAGCGGCGACGACTCGGCGGCTAAACGATCACAAAGCAACAACAAGGAAAACCAAACAAACGCTTGATTTTAAATGATGAATTCACAACTGATAATTTAATGAATAAATATAACAAAGTATATTATATATTATATTATTAAAAAAGTAATAAAAATGCAAAAAATATAGCAAAAGAAAATGGAATTACAAGACGATGACGAAACAAAACTAATAAACCACAAAAATGAAATTGACGATTGACGATGACGATGATTAAATGAAACAAATAACTGAATGCCTTTATGAAATAATACTGTAGTATGTATACACTTTTACAAAACTAGTTAGTTTATTTATGATATACATAAGAACTATTACGGATAAAACATAGCGAAGAAGGGTCTTATTTTTTATCTTGAAAACGAAGACGAAGAGCGACACACGCCGACGAGAATTTTACCTGCCCTGACGACGAGGAGAAAAAGAGTGCGTGCGAATGAGCGAACCTGGTGGGTCGCCGCCGACGGGGGCGCGCCCGTCTACATTTTGATTTTATGTTCGGTGCGATGATGATGATTATACATGGCTGATTTCGATTGCGGGAATCGCTGCGTATAGCGACTCGTTTTTTCTTCGTTTTGTATATTGTTTGTACCATTTTGTTACTTGTGTAAATGTGGTAAGATGCTCGTCGTTTGTAATAATCAATTACTGTAAAATATCATTTGTAGATGAGTTCTGAGGTTTTTTGTAGGATATTTTCATAAATATAAATCTTTCACGGCTAAATCATTTTGCATCCACCCTCAGCAATTGTTTGTCACGATGTGATGCACGCTATTATAGGTAAGTTGATTTACGAAGGAATGATTGAAGGAAAACTCACCGGCTGCTGTGGCAGGGAGCTCCACTTCATTCGCTTCTGAAATTGATAAAATTAGTTCAGTTCAGCGCAAAATTCGTGTTCAGTCAGGTTAACCTTAGTTTTTGTTAAGCAAATTTTGTTAGCAGTAATGATCGCACCTCGACGATAACGAATGAAAACAAAAAAAAATGCAGCAAAGAACATTAGCCGTAGTCGTAGATGGTGTTCCACATCAAAGTTTAGAATTTTTAAATCTTAGCACGGCCATCTATGGTCTTCACATGCAATTACACACAGCAACCACGAGAATCAAGCAACCTACGCTGTTTCTTGAGTTTATTTTGCCAAACGAAACACTACAGTATTAAAAAAGCTTGCAAAATGAAATAAACAGGTATATTACCTTCGTTCCAGGTGAATTTGCCAGTATTGCACCGGGTAATCAACCTGTTTCGGCTCGCTGCTACACGACACTGTCCACTGTCCCAAACGCGGTTAAACATGAAAACACTGGCAAACATGCGGCGCTTTTCCACACCATTATGTAGCAAATCGGCTCTTAGTCAACGCACGTATCCAACCTCTTATCTGCACCAGTTATGCATGATTCACGCAGATGTTACACTAAGTTTACAAGAATTCGCGATACAGGTCAGCCACTGTGCACCGATAAACGAGTGTTTGCAAAATGTTAAAAATTCTAGTAAATACACCATCGCCAAATATTGCCATCCTGCAGCGCCCTTTGAAATCAACATGTCTTCGGGCAATTTTTATACTCAGCTTAGTTTAGAATTTATATATATATATATATATATATATGTTAAATTCTGCTTCATTTAATACCAGTTTCAATGATGTGATGATCTGACTAGGAAAACCAAGTTAAAAGAGTTCAAGATTTAAAGCAATGCAAATGCAAGCGATTCAAAAACTTGAATTGTTTACCGCGTTGTCTCATTGGTCAACACAAACACATACGTTGACTGGAACGCTTGCCGTTGCTATGACAACGTCTATAAGAGTGCATACGGCGGCCATCATGGATTTGTGCATGTGACAGGCCCCCGAGCTCCAGTCGACCTCAGCGCGTCTGCGAAACTACATTAACCTTTAACCTCGTGGCACCTCGCACCATGAATTTATTAACTAAGTTGTTATTTGCGAGCATTGTGATTATAGTTTAGCTTTTAATAACATGGTAGCCACCGGTAGTGCATTAAACGCTGTGTCAACCCATCAACTGCAACAAGTCGTGAAAGATAAGATTTTATCACTTCTATTATTGAGTGTTGCGTATTGTTGCAATAATACAAAATGCTTCTTTTATTTGCGATTTTTTTTGTTTAGCGATGTGGTCCTCCTTTACTTCGTAAAACAAAGTTTGCCACCTCAATAATTACTTATTCTTTTATGTATCATCACCTTTAATTTCGAATTCCAACGTTCGAATGTTTGTGATTTGTTTTACGTTCCACGGGTTGTACTTGCTGTTGCTAGACAGAAATTCAATACTTTGTATGTATAACGGTATAACTACTCCGTGGCCATACTTAATTGTTTTCCAACAGTTCGATGATTATTAAACAATAAATGCGCATGTAATAAGCAACGCTGAGTTGAATAGTGTTTGGAAATATTCCACTTCCAAACACTATGATTATCCGAAATAACTACAAATTAGAATTGCTAGGACCCTCGAACGCCTAGAACCTCGTTCTAGGGGGGTGGGGGAGAGGGTGCATATCGAAAACGCGACAATACCAGTAGTACCCAAACCCTAAACGTGGCCAAGCGCAATAAATGAATAAATGTAGGGATCGGTCAGGTCGATCAGTCTCTGTAATTTTCGCTTTGAACGCTGTCTTTGCCAAAATTTTGATTTATGATCTCTCCCAGGTAGGATGGGTCGGTTGAAAATTGCAATGGACCTTAAAAGAGGACGAAGCGTTCAGGAAATATGAAAGATTTTCCAAGGTGTGTTTTGGAAAAGGCAAAAAATTGCCAAACTTTGAGGTCAATTTTAAGGCACTTCCTTCCACTGAAGGGCGTCAGCGGTTATATTAGCTGAGGAATAAAGAGCAACTCTTTGGCTATACGAATATGCACAGAAACTTAAGAAAGGACGAAGCGTTCAGGAAATATGAAGGATTTTCCAAGGCGTGTTTTGAAAAAAGTCAAAAATTGCCAAACGTTGAGGTCTATTTTAGGGCACTTCCAGGCCCTTGTGCGAATTAAAATTGACGGCAGAATAAAAAGCAACTCTTTGGCTATCCGAATAGGCGAGCGAACTTAAAAAAGAGCGAGGCGATCAGGGAGGATGACGGATCATCCAAGGCGTGTTTTGAAAAAAGTCGAAAATTGCCAAACGTTGA
>JAODGB020042877.1:0-14858 GCA_027574905.2 Earota dentata
AAACTTGCAAAATTTTTGCAAAATAATATGCTTCGGGGTCCGTGGAACCCGGGGATGTTTCACCAGGTGTTCCGCGCCTGGTGTATGCTGCTGGAGGAGTCTTTGAGAGCCGGAAAAATGTTCACCCCAGAGCGGATTCGAACCCATGCTCTTTTCGGGCGTCTGGTTTACTGCACGACGTGTTAACCACTATGCCCCGGGTCTGCCCACCCCCATCCCCAATTTTTAGTCGATTTGAGCAGTGTAGACCAGTTTACATATTCCGAAGAATTAAAAGTGTTAATGTTCTGTGATAACGGATGGCGCTACCTGTATCAAATTTACATTAAATCTGAGTCGGAATCATGGAAATCATTTTAATTCGTAATTCAAATTTGAAATCAATTTTAAAGCAAGAACGCAATTAATTTAACAGTTGACTTTATTTTACTAACCAAAACTCCCACACTGCACGCAGTTTACTTTACTTTTGCTTCTTTTTCTTGTGTTCGAATTAAATTAAACTGCAATAAATGTAATTACAACCACACGTAACATTAAATACAGTGAATACGAAGGTGTGAAGGTGTTAAATCTTATCTTGAAGCGAAAATGCAAGCAATGGCTGAATTATAATCGTACCAAACTAACTAGATATATAAAAACCACCCCCTGTCATTAGTTTAAGTCGCAGCAAATTTTATTCCAAATTCAACGAAAATTTCAACAAATGAATTTCAACATCAACTGTAATAAACGACGGCAATTGTGACGGATCGATTGTTTTTATTGTTTAATTACTAGAAGAGATCATCATCACACAAGTTTGTTTGGGTGCGCATTATGTATAAAGTTTACGAAACGGTAATTTTAGTTTTCACCGGACCATCATGCTGAATGTTTGAGAAAATTATTTCCTGTCCTGGAACAAAAAGAAATCGGTATTAGTCGATTGACCTCGAGCTGGCTCCCAAGACAAGAAATAACTTTGCATGTTGAGTTACGTTCAAGAATTTAGCTACGTATAGCTGGCGCGCGTCTGATTCAGACGGCGCAGACTGTTTTCCAAATGATTTTTGATTTTCGTGCACGAGTGCGCAAACAAATCGCGCGTGATGATGGCATTGTTGGTCTGCATCGTGGCGGACGGCGTCAGCCAGAGCAGCTGGCCGGTATCGGCGACCTGATAGTTGTCCACCCTCGTAAACGTCACCGGCTGATAGTTCTGCCCGGCGCCGAAGAGGCAGTTGTCCGGCACCGGGCAGGGCTGATTGTAAAACTGCGGCGCGCACTGCTGCTGCTCGTGCTCGTGATAGAAATGCGGCGCATTGTGCTCGCACGGCCCGCACGGCCCGCACGGCCCGCACTGCTCGCCGTCAAGATGGCCGCCGTGATGAAAGTTCTCGTTCGCGTGGCACTGGTGCAGCTGCTGGCAGGAGGACGGATGCTCGGCGCGCATGTGCACCTGCAGCGGCATGCACAGCGCCGACTGCTTGTCCTCCAGCAGGAAGGTGCCGCTGGAGGAGGCGCGCATCTCGTAGCTCTGCTCCTCCGGCGCGCCGCAGCCCTGCCGGCCGGTGATCGAGCCCATCGACTGCGAGTGCACCGCGGGGCGCGCCTGCTGCTGGCGGCGGCGCTGCTCGTACGCGTTGCGATACTGATTGTAGAGCAGCGCGCTCGCCGCCTGCCACGGCTGCAGACCCAACGCTTCCGCCCGATTGTACTCGTCATAGTCGCCGTCGCCCTCGCCGTTCTCATGCATACAATCCGCGTCGCCCTCCTCCTCGCCGCACTCGCACGGACATTCGCACTCGCAGTCATAGCTGCACTCGCACTCGCACTCGCACTCGCCGGGCATCTCATTCATCTCCATCTCACCGCCGCCTTCGCCGCACTGCATCCGGCCGACGGCGGTGTGTTCGTGCTCATGCTCATGCTCGCGCTCATGCTCGTGCTCGTGCTCGTGCTCGTGCACGTGCTCGTGGTGCCGCTCATCATACCGTGTCTCCCCGTCGGCGTCCGCGGCCGACTTCGCCATCTGCAGCTCGCGCTGCATCAGCCCGACCGCGTCCTGCAACTGGTAGCGCTTCTCGTTCGTCAGCGCCAGCTGGTCCTCCATTTGATGCATGCGCTTCTCAAACTTGTTGATCTCGCGCATCTTCTCGTTCAGCGCAATCTGCAGCTGTGAGATGATTTCACTCTTCTCTTTTAGCTCTTCCTTAGACTGCACAGCAAGCAAACAAACAAACAATTAAGCAACCGCTTACTTACGACTATTCCTAAGCAAGGACCTCAATCACGAATGTTCGAATCTGCTCAGAATACTTCGTCAGACTCTTGTTCTCCATGGCGAGCTCCTCCTTCTTAGACTTCAGCACTCCAATCAAGCCATCGCGCAGCTTCAGCGTATTCTCCAGATGGCCGACGGTTTGAATCTTCTGCGCCATTTCGTGCTCGTACTGAATGAGCTTGCGCTCGTTCTCCAGCGACTTTATCAGAGCGTCCTCCAGCTTGGTGCGCCCCTCCTTGATCATGTGCTTGAGGTCGGCGTCGTTGTCCTGCTCCTTCATCGCCTGGATATGCTCCTGGAGGTTCTCCACCTTCGCCTTGAGGTTTTGCACTTCAATGCGGCGATTGCCCAAGTCATCGTCGCGCTTCTTCAAGAGCTGATGCATCTGGGTAATCTCCTCCTCCTTCTGAACAAGTGTCTTGACAATGTCATCACGCATTTCATTTGTACTCCCATGCTATTGAACGAAAAACATAAGCAAAAGACATCAACATGGTAACACAACAGAACGTTACCATATTCTCGATGGTTTCGATAAACCGAATCTTCTCCATGGCATTAGAGTCCACCTTCTCCTGAAGTGCTTTGATGGCAGCTCTCTGAGCGACGACCTCAATTTGCAATTCGCACTCCCGTTCAGTAGCGCTGGCTGCAATTACATGCATGTGTTTGCTTACATACATTGCTTGTTGCTTACAGACTTACATTTGCCGTCGTCCTTCCGCCGCAGCAGCTCGCTGCTCTGCTGCGCGTGCAGGTGGATCGCATTCAATTCGTGCCTGAGCTTCTCGCATTCAATCCGCAGCTGTAATGCGGTGTTTGTTTGCACATCGCATTCCTGGCGCGCAAAGACCGCCTCCTCGCGCAGCCTGCTCTCCTTCTCGACATTGGCCGCGCGCTGCTCCTCGGCCTGCTGGTGCGTCACCTCCAGCCTGCAAAACACGTCGATATCACATCAATCCTGGGCGCAAACACCAGCACTGCAATTTGGACTCACCGCAGCCCGTCAATTCCAAATCGAGTGTCAGTGCTTACGCTCACAAATTAAAACAACAGCAAAAGTACACATTGGAGGGGTCAATATAGGACATAGGATACTAATTTTCTAATTCACATTGGATCCATAAAGAGTTCGAGTTACACAGTGCAATTTTATGTAATGAAGATCAAATTATGCTACGCGCATTGTGTAGTCTGCAAATTTTTCACTAAGATACTTGTGTTTGTGGAAGTGTGGTTATGGGTTTGATATGTAATGCGCGTGTCTTTCTGGGTGATGTGTGTTTTAGTTACGATTAGGATGAGGTGAACTCCACTGAGAGTTCGGGTGCGAGGAGGTCGTGTATCAAGCGTATCGTCAGACTGATTAACCACCTGGCCTCGAAGGTCGACTTGTCCCTGTTCAGGCGCTCAATCACCGACTTGTCCAAGTTGCGCGACTTGTTCAGCTCGGCGAGCTCCTTTTCATAGTTCTTCTCCGCAATTTTCAACTTATTCTGCGCTGACCTGCATCATTGGAAACAACATTACAAAGTTACCGCCTGCAAAGCGGCAGCATGCATCAGATCTAACCTCAAATCGCTACTCAGTTGGGTGATCTTGCCTTCGTGCTGATGCTTGGCAGTCTCGAGCTCCTTGATCTTGGTTTTCAGCGTCTTGGAATTCCCCTCGCTGTTCTTGATGCGGTCGACTTCGTGCGCGGCCTTCTTCTTCTCCGAGTCAATCATTCTCTCCAGGGCCTGCAATTAAATATCTTTTAGTGTCTCACGTGTGATTGGTAAGAGGCTTACAGCAATCTTTTGCTTCAACTTGTCATTCTCGCATCGAAGTGCGTCGCCGCTTTCCTGGCCCGCCGCATTGGCCGCATGGATATTCTTCAGTTCAGCCTGAGTGTGATTCAGCTGCTTCTCCAGATGCTTGATCTTCGTCTCGCGCTCCTTGAGCTCCTTCATACGCTCCTGCAGCTCCTTGGAGAAGTCTTCCCTGGGCTCAGCTGGTTCAGCGGGCGCAAGAGTCGGATCTGGTGCGGAATCAAACTGGGTCTGCGCCGGATTGGTAATGATCTTCAGGTGCGTCAACTTGGCCACCATCGCCTTCAGCTCCTTCTCTTGCTCGTCGATCGTCTTGGAGAGGAAATCATCCAAAGCAGCGTTCTCATTCTTGTGCAGTTCAACCTCATGCATGAGCATGCCGTTGTTCCCGTCGAGCTTGGCAATGTTCTCAAAGGTATTGATCAGACTGTTGCGCTTCTCCATCATATTCCTGCAGAGCTCCACGGAATTAAGGCGCATGTCTTCCATTGACTGCTTGACAGAGTCCAACAGCTTCGCATCAAGATTGGTCATCGCCACAGTGACTTCCACTTCGACCGACTGCATCTTCGGCTTGGACGGAGGGTCCGCCTCGAAGGGCGGCAGCGCGTCGATGTTGACATGCTCCCCGTTCTCACACAGCTTACTCTTCAGCAGCACCAGCGCATTGTACAGCTCCACCAGCGGCTTCTGCCTGGACTGAATGTCCTTGCGCATGGTCTCATATCGCTTCTTCTTCGACGAGAAGAGATCCAAGTTCCTCTTCACAACTATAGCAGAGTTGGGTGTCTTGTCAGTGGTGCTCACTGAAGGAAGATGGCGCTTGCACCCAACGCCGCTGGAAATACTCGGTGGTGGAGGAACAGGCGCAGGCACCGGTGAACTAGCCAAGCGCCTCTGCAGCGGCTTCGGGGACATCTTTGCGCTTTTCCCCGACAAGCTCACCGAGACTGGTATCCCAGAGTTGCTGTTCTTCCGGGAAAGAGTTTTGATTGGCGCCGACGCCTTGGCGACGGGCAGGCGTTGCCTCGGAGACATCGCACGCCTCTTCAAACGCTCCGAAACTGGTGGGGTCTCCATCTCGTCAGGGGTCTTGAGGTTCTTTAGGATTTCCTCGGCGGTCTCGCTGCCCATGTTGAGCGTGTCAAAGTCGGTGGTCGAATGCGTGTCGAGGTCTAGCTTCACGCTCTCCAAGCAGTCTTTAAACTCATCGGTCATGATATTGAGGTCGTTGAACATCTCGCTTTCTAAGAGTGAGTTCCGCATATCATCAGATAGCACACTGGATGGCTAAAATTGTAGTGGAATTTAGAAAAAGCAGGAAGACATTAAGCTGGGAAAATGTTACCCCACAATCTGGTATTGTGTTTTTGCTGGATTCACTCATTATTGATATGCTTGGTGGTTGCTATAACAATTATTAATGTTACCATGACTACTGACAACCAAAGCGATTGTTGATACGTACAGAAAGACTTCTGTAGGTTGGTATGAAGGACTTTAATCCAGCGCCACTAGTCTCTTTCAGACCTTCGGAATTACTCGCTGTTGTCGGTCTCTCTTTAAACACAAACCAAGAATACAACAAATACTGTCAAATGCCAAATGAAAAATGCGGCCCTCGTCCTGGTAAGCTTACCAATCAGCGATGAAGTGTTCTCTTTTAAAGCGGTCGGGTCGGCCTGCCGGCCCGGCTTCAGCTTGTTCAGCGACATCATGCAGCTCCGCATGCAGCTTTTAAAGATTGCTGGCGCGCTCTCGGAAAGTGCGGCGACGAGGTGAAATTTCATACAAATGCGCACATTGGAATTTTATGTGAAACAAACTAAATTTACATGGTTTACATTGAATGCGATTAAGGAAGAGCTATGTGCCGCTATTTTTTTGCGGATTACTTGTCAAACAAAAATTGTGTAAATAACGACTGGCGCCGCCATTTTGTTTTGCAGCCCAACTGTCCGCCATCTGGATAAACGCGACGCAAATCACAAGCAAGCAAAAAACAACAAGTTTGTTTACTTTCAACATGGGGGCCAAATAAAGGAAGGACGACGTTATGAATCCATTTCTTTAATGAAAATAATGTACATGTTATTGCCTAGACCGCCAAATATATTACACTTCAGAATAGGGTCTTATACATACTCATCATCGTATTTTGGTTTCAGTTATTATTCAGTTTTAGTAAATAATCGTACGCCCACGAATTTCACTCGGCGCAATCGATTGGTAGACATTTGCATCAGACTTTTTCCTTTCTTCCTTCTTTCCTTCCTTCCTTTTGATAGTACACCGTTTTTGCTCCGCCAATCGATTGAACTGAGTTCTACAATTCGTGTCCTTGTAATTCTCGTTCTATAAAGACATTTACACTACACACATATAAACCTACTGGGCTTTCTTTTTTACTCATAGTTTGGCTACAATTCTATTGGAAGTAGTTTTTAAGTTTTTTTTTTCTTTCTTAAACCACATGAGATCAGTGATGTCGAATTGATCGCTCAATCAAAGGTTTTCAAACGTTTATGGAGTAATTATTCACAAATGATATGACGAAGATTGTTATTACATTGTATTATAATGTTTTTACATTTATTATTTGTGTGTTGCACACTTGACACTTGCGTTTAATCTCGATGCTGGCGAGATTAGCGAAGTCGATCTCGTATTGCACGACGTATCAATTGTGTATCATGTAACTGTACAGTACTTTAACAAGGTTGTTGTTTGCTTCATAAAATTACATCGTAATCCATACCTTGCACACTTGCAATACTTCCAGTACGCGATAGTTACACATAATTAAAATCAATGTCTATGCATTATTAGTTTGATACAACACGATATGTATGTTAGTTTTACATCATTTTTTAAGTTTCTCTTCTTAGTTCTGCGTTATTCTTACAAGAAACAAACACAAATCAAAACAGAAAAGTTGATCACGATTTGACCCTATTCCCTCCCCCGCGTCGGATGTCGTCTGATGTGATAACTCTTATCAATAATCAACAAGAACTAAACACTACACAAACGGGAAACAAAATGGATTTGTATGCCAAGTTATAAATTACAAAAAAATACAAAATAAAGTAAAACAAAAAAGATTTGTATCTGCGATGCGTTAGGAACTTTCTCGTATTTCGTTTTATTCTCAAATAATATTAATTAATATATAAAATAAAGTTAATAAAAATTAAATATCATCTATATAATATTTATAAATCAACTACTTATGCGTGTAAAAGTTGAACGCCAGGCAAACGCAAGTTTGATTCCCAAACTGTGTTTGCACGCTGCATGTGTTATCATGTTTTGTGTGGTTTGCTTCAATTTTTGGTCCTAATTGCATTAGTCCTCTCCCCTCCCCCTCTCGATTTGTCATTCGGGTGTCCCGCACATCGACCATTTTGAAATTCGATTATGTACAACAACATTCACTCGAGCGCCGCCATCCAGCGTGCGCAAGATGGCCGCCATTCTCACTCTTGCTTTCTGTACATTATGAGCCGACAAAACAAATAAAACCATTCGCCATTGCAGAGCGTAATTACAAATTACCAATTCTACACACTCATATGTCGCTTATGTGTAATGTGTACATTACGTGCCTACGCGTCTAGTGTATAATTTATGTATATGTATAGTTGTTTTGTTGTTTATCCATATGTATATAGGTACTATTTAGACTTTATAAATAATATTTTTATCGTTCGTATATGCATATAATATCCATCCGTATAACATTTACTTAGTCTACGTTTTAAAGGAGTTGTCATTTTGTTGAAACTTTCGTCGATTTCGTCGATTTCACGCCGATTTAACACCGGATGCCCATTCCATCGACCGTTCGCATGTTTACTTATTTATTTAATAATCTGCATAATCTGCGTATCTACAAGTGTCACATGTTTTAGTACTAGTAAAATGGATTGATATCTCTTATAAATACATAGTAAATTTACATTTTACATTCGTCGTTTCTGTCGCGTGTTCCTCTAGTCTTTACAAATGTTTGCTTCTGCTTCTGCAATTATTTATAAGTACTACTAGTCTAGCTATCTATACATGCCAATCATCGCTGTCTTAGGCTTACAATTTGATACAAGATACAAGATACAAGAATCAAAACGAAAAGGATTTGTGAGGGGGTAAAAGATGCGCACGTACGACAAACATTCAAATTATATTATTATGAGACCCTGCTTTACAAATGAATGTCGTACGTTTGATCTTTGATCAGTTAAACACATTCATCAACACTTGCACATCGACCATAGACTTATTGCTTCAATATTACTTTGATTTCGTGTTGCTTGCTACTTCCATGTCTAAACAAAGAAGCAATAAGAAGCATGTGATTGAAAGAAATATTGAAGCAAACGTTGCGTTGGATGGCAAACGTTTAAAATGTATTTAGTATGTACATTCGTTACAAAAGTGTGTATCCTTTCCTTCTCAATTTTCAATTTTTGGCGTTTTTGTTTTTCAATATTGAAAACACTTCCAGCACAAAATAAACACAGTTTTCTCCAAATTCAAGTCATCGCACTTCATTGTAATTTGTCCGACGTAAAACCATCGCCTCCATCGCATTTAAAATATCTCATTAATAATATAGGAACTTTTCTTTCATGAATTGGAAGACTGCTCGATTTACTCCGTGCTATTGTTCGTTTTCCCCTTTCTTTTTCCCCCGTTTGACTGTCCGTGTTTAGTTGTAAGTACTAATACTGAATGAGATGCCATCGCGATCAAACTTGCCGGCGCTCAGCTATTTCCAAAATGAAAACGTCGACAATTCTGTAATGTACAGCTAACAGATTTCACAATGTCACCTAGTACAACTACGCACTTTATAACTATGTACACGTGGTGCGGATTCGCTGACAAACCGTATGCGACCGTAATTCTCATTAAATTTGTTAAAATTGCACAAACACTTACGCTTACGATTTTGTTTTTTGTGTGTGTTTACAGTAATAAAACAGGAATGCGTGTTTAGTCGGCGTTGTCGTACTCGCCGAAGACGTAGTTCGGCCGTCATTCCTGCTTGACTATCATGCCGGGCGTGTAGCTGTGCTGGCTGGTGGTGACGAGCGAGAGCGGGCTGGAGAGGGAGTTGATGGCGAACATGTTGCCGCCGCCGCCGCCCCCGCCGCCCATGGACACCGGCGAGCCCATGCCCGCCGACGGCGGATTGATGCGCTTCTCCTTCTGCCGCCGATTGCAGAACCACACGCGCACGACCTCCTTCTCCATGCAGAGGCTATCCGCCAGCATGGTGATCTCCTCGGAGGTGGGCTTGGGGTTCTGCAGGAAGGCCTTCTCGAGGGCGATGCGCACGGTCGTCTCGATCGAGGTGCGCTTCTTGCGCCGGCGGCCGATCGCCTCCGGCGTGGTCATCGGATTGCTGAGCGCGCCCGGGTTCGTCAGCGTGCTGTCCGCATCCTCCAGCCACTTCTGCAGCAGCGGCTTGAGCTTGCACATGTTCTTGAAGCTCAGGTTGAGCGCCTCGAAGCGCGATATCGTCGTCTGGGAGAAGTCGTTGCCGTAGAGCTTGCCCATGGCGAGGCCGACATCACCCTGCGTGAATCCTGCAAAGCAAAGCAAAAGGATGCAATGAGTAACAGTGACGCTTCATTGCTGCAAGTGGTCGGCACTTACCAAGCTTGATTCGCCTCTGCTTAAAGGTCTTGGCGAACTGTTCGAGCTCCTCCAGGTCGGTGGTCTCCTCAGGACTAGGTTCCAGCAGCCTCGCCTGGGCTTTGATGTGCTGCGGGGTGAGCGCGCCCGAACTGGGCGTGCTCGGCGTGAGCAGGCTGGTGGGAATGTGCGAATTGTTCGGCGGCGTCGTCTGCGTCAGCTGCGTCTGGCCATTATTCGCTGGTATGCTCGTATTGTGCTGACTAACATTGGTCTGGTGCTGGTGCTGCTGATGCTGCTGATGCTGCTGATGTTGCTGCTGTTGCTGCTGCTGCTGCTGGACCTTCTGGATCTGCTGCAACTGCTGGGCGGCTTGAGCGAGTTGTTGCACCTGCAAACACACGCACCATGAAACACCCTGTACACAGCGTGCACGCTTACCCAACTCAAGAGCAAAAAAACTCGTTGATGTAAACATGTAAACATTTAAAAACACATAAAAATACACACACACGGCCGATCATTAAATTCCAACAGAAAAAATTAAGAAGAAATTATTATAATCACACATGCAAACAAGACATTAGTGTTCATTTTTTTTTCTGCAGCTTGGAGTTTAGTCTAATGCCGCCGCATGTAATGTAAAAGTGCGGCGTATTAGAAAATCTTGCGCAATGCTACACGGCGAGGATTGGTGGTGTAATAAGAGATAATGATGAATAATAAATAAAAATATGAAAATTGAGCGCGCGCTCGGACGGATACAAATCGCCTGCATACCAGCGAGCAGGGGCCCCAACAATTACCCAACGAGGCAGCGATTTGGAAAAATAGGAGGGTCAAGCAGAGATTAAAATGGAATTAAACAACACAAATTATGAGGAAGTAACGCACAAGGTAAAAAAGCTCAACTTCGCTAGCAGCAACCAAAAAAAAACATTTCGAAATCTGTTTGCTGAGTTCTGAGTACTGAGTACTGAGTTTTGAGGTTATTACTAGGTCCTAGCAATCTAGAGGTAAGCGAACACACCTGCATTGAATGCGGCGGTCTTGATGGCATGTTAGTAGGACGCGCGAAACCCTGCAGGAAACCCTTTAAAGCCACACAATACCAAAATCAATACCCAATCACATCATACGTCATACAAGGCAATCGTAATGTTTAATTTTTCTTTCTTTCTTTCTTTCTTTTAGATAAGCCATACCTGATTCTGAAGGAATAGCTGCTGATTCAGTTGATTGCCATGATTCTGCTGGAACATCGCCAGCTGCTGCAGCTGCTGGAGGCTCTGCGGGTTCTGGAAGGCGCCGAGGCTGCTGAGCATCAGCGGATTGCTCAGCAGGCCGCCGAGGCCGCCGAGCGCCGCCAGCGCCGCCCCCACGCCCGGGGGGCTGGAGCTCGTCACCTGGGAGTTCGGCGATGACCTGTTGATCGGATCGCTGCCAGCCGTCACCTGCAAAATACACCCGAATTAGTCAATAACAACAAAACAGAAGCTGACAAGTTTAAACGTTGCAAATAACGACTAAAACGTGACTTTATCGAAGTTATGACTCTGTTATTGTTGATCTGAAGTGAAGTATTTTTTAATAACGTTATGTTCGATGTTTGCACTCTCGAGAGTGCAAACAGAACATCAGATTTAATTTCGAAAACGTAAATTTATTAACATTGCACATGGAAACTCTTGTTACTTTCGGCCCACCCTACAGTTGAAATTCCGTTTTTAATCGAAACGTATCCCGCGGGCATTTGATTGTTCTTTTCCCCGCTCCCCACGCGCTGTTTGTTCCTTCCAGTTTCCACTTCTTCCGTCTTCATAAGCGTTTCAAATCTATAGGTATAGCGCGGGGCCAATGATAAATCACGAAAGTTTGCGCTCCCCCGTCGCATTACCGGAGTAAATTTCGTGTTTAACATATGTAGCCTCCCCCAGCACCAGCAGGACGCAGGAGAAAGCAGTCGAGTTAAAATGTTTAAATTCCTGCGAGTCTTGGGGGAAATTCCAATGCGAGGGGAAAGAATAACTTTAATCGAATCGCGAATTGGCAGTCAATAGTTGGCAGGATTGGTTATGTTTTATGCTGGTTGCGGCGGTACTCACCAGGTTGAGGGCGCGCTCGTCGCGGTCCGAGTCCATCGAGTCCTCGTCCTCCTGCCGCGAGATGTGATGCTCGCTGTTGAGGCTGCCCTCGTTGTCGCTGATGTCGCCGTTCATGTCCGCATCTGCAACGACAATTAAAACAGTGTTAATGCGGCGGCGGCTTGGCGATGGGGGCGGGCAGTCAAGCGTTACGCGCGCGGCCCAGATGAAAGATGTCGTCATCGAAAGTGCGCGCCATCAAGTAATAATGCGCGAATTACAATCGTCTAATTGTTTCGCACATGTGCGCGTTTAATTGGCCCTAAAGTATGGTTAATTTTGCGTGCCGTTTCGGCCGCTGATGATAACATTGTGCCAGCGGACCACGACCAATAATGTCGCCGAGTTTATTATGTATTGAGTATTGAGTATTGCGTATTGAGTGTTGACTATTGAGAACTTTGTATCGCGTATTGGCAGGCGATGAAAAATACATCATTATTTGATATCGTTTACGATTGATTATCATATTGCATTTGAGCGCGGCCGGCGGCATGCTGCGCGATAATTGCATTCCTAATCGACACACTGAAATGCGATTTTCCTACTTGCAACGATTGTTGCGTCCGCGCTGCTTGTTTTACAACTTCACAACTTGTAAACTCGTCGAGAGGTAATTGCAAATGGCGCGCGCGTGTCTCGCGTGCCGTCGCACTGCGAATCGGCGGTATAATTTCGCAACTGATTGCTGCGCAGCCATGCAAATGCACCGCTAATTACCTGCAATCACATTACATTATGCCTGCTTCAAATTCACTTCGAATGCCGACTGCGCCGAGTTAAAATCGCGATATTCCTTATTCATCAATGCATCAATGGCGCGTGCTCAATTCACTACAGCAGAGGGCAAGAAAAAACTGCATAAAAAGCGTGCCACATGTCTGGCACACTTTTTACCATGTGGGGCGATCATCCCCTAACGGCTCTAACCCTTAACCCCCGAGCAAAGGGTGCTGAAAGTGTGTGTATACATGTCGCGAGGCGCAAGTGTGCCAAGTTTCCATTTTGGTTTATATTAACATTTGATTGGTTGGCAATGATTCTCCCGAGAGGGTTGCAACCCTCCGTCTGAGGGTTAAATCTGCGCGCTGAACACCTTCAGACTTCAGACCTGCAGCGATCAATCATTGTTGCGAATATTGCTATCAAAATGCACAATCAAGAATAATGCGACGCATGTTTTCGAAGCTTTGAAAAATGGCACAACTTTGAACTGTGTTTTGGGACACTATCACTCACCTCAGTGGATTGCAATAAAATGCATCTTAAGAAGCGTCTCTATAGCTATCAGGGTATCAAAAGATATTTAAAATTGGAGCAAGCGTTCAGGAAATGTCGAGGATTTTCCGGCGCGTGTTTTCGAAAGTTTGAAAAATGGGACAACTTTAACCGTGTTTTAGGGGCACTTGCACTCACCTCAGTGGATTATAATAAAATACATCTTAACGAACATCTCTTTGGCTATCAAAATATAAAAAGAAAGTTAAAATTGGAGTAACTGTTCAGGACATATAAATGATTTTCCGAAGCGTGTTTACGAAATTTCGAAAAATGGGACAACTTTGACTGCATTTTAGGGGTATCTTCACCCCCTTTCGGGGATTGCAATAAATTGTATCTTAACAAGAGTCTCATTGGCTATAAGAATATCAAAAGAAAATTAAAATTGGAGCACCTGTTCAGAAAATATGAACGATTTTGAAACGCGTGTTTTCAAATATTTATTTGCATTAACGCTAAATTTTGTGAGGTTATGATCGCGACTGCGAGGTGTTTTTTGATATGCAAAACGGCGGGCCGTCCATTGGGATTCAAATGCGCCGACGATCTGGCAGCCGGTGGGTGGCGCAGAGATTTCGGGTATTTGTAAAATCGAACCTTCAGCACCCGGATTGAATATCAAGCAGATCCAAAAGTCGTCGGATATTCAGATCAGCGCGCCGGCCATAACCGGGGCATTTAAATAGTTCTGCATGAGGAGCTCCGCCGCTGACCGACTGAAAAACATCCCCCAAAGGGGTGGCTTCGCCCGCATCGCATTTGCATGCACGTGAATGAAATGATGATCGATTCCGATGCATTCGCACTTTGGCCGCATTCAATAGCGAACGATTCGAAATATTTGAATGTGTAAATATTGATTTTCGCTAGGAAGAAAAAACTTGCCACTCGGCGCGTTGTTGGTGCATTATTCTGGTACATTATGCTGCGTGATAATGTGGAAAACATGCGCGCTGGGGGGGCGGTGGAATATGGAAAAGTTGTGAGGCGTTGATTTTCCAATTGGACGCGTCGTTACGTCCTGCATAGTCGCCGATAAGCCGGTAATGTGCGCGTCGATAGGCATACCGTGGAGGAAATTTCACAGCGATGTGAATTTTCATACCGAGGGGCGAAATATCTCAACAGCCGCAACAGGAATCCCATTATTTTTCATTTTTTTCCATTTTGAAACCCAAGCGCATATAAATTCATCCAAAAGTCCATTAAACATTTCGTTATGTCTTCTAGCTTTTATTTACTTCACTGTTATTTTTTCATCACCCTTTCCGAAGCACTGGATGTTTAACGCCACGCGCCACGTGTCACCGTTTTGAGGGTTGAAGGCTTTTTTTTGTTGGATTATTTGCCGAGCGTGTTAATTGCATTTTTATAATCGGCATAATCGCCATCGCATATCGATAACGAGCGTAACAAACGCGCGCGATTCGTTGATGGCACATGTCGGACGGGGTGGGCCTCAAAGGGGTGGGGGTGTGGGCGACGATCGTAATCGATTATGGTATATTTCACGGATTAACGAGCGCCGTCCGGGACGTTAACACCCTTTTATGCGCGCCCGGTTAAAACGAACGCATTAAAAATGCACCCTTAAAAAAATCAAAGCAGAGAAAAATGGCGCTTAACGTATATAAATCGTTTTAAATATGACACCCAAAACGAATCAATCATAAATGTTACCATGAAAATGAAAGCAGTTTTAAAATCGAA
>JAODGB020042916.1:0-15704 GCA_027574905.2 Earota dentata
TCTTTATTCCTTTAGAGGAATCAAATTCTTATACCTGATTTGTCATACGCAACGTTTGATCAAACATGCTATTTATTATTCCTCTAAAGAATAAAATTATTTTGCTGCACTTGCCATATACGCAATGTTATTCAAAAGTCATCTCTTCTAATAATGAGAATAATTATGTTTGTCATTTGCGAGGCCTTATTGCTCACTTACGGGACAGTTGTGATAAATAAGTTGTGTTGTGAAAAATACTTTTATCCTCAACTATCCCGTTAATGTGATTTACAGTACGTACATGAAAAGTGCAGAATAAGAACCCTTTTCCTCTAGCGGAATTAAGAATAGCATGCTTGATCAAACATTGCCTATATCGCAAATGCTTGAAAAACAATATTGCGTTCACCCTCGACGTTCACTCTCAGCTCTCACACGTATTCTCTCCAATTACAAGTAGCAGGCGGTACGCGTCGCCGTGCTGGGTGCCGAAGCAAATTTTTAAACTTGCATTCCTGCTTTCGGTCTCTTCTAGAAGAGAATCGATGGTTTAATAACGATACAGTTGTGGATTAACTATCGTATTGAAGTTGCGCATCAAGATAGCGACAATGCGTGAGCGCGAAGTTTGCGAAGCGAGCTGCAGGCGAGCACGGCAAATTCTGCAATCGGCATGATGTCAATGTTCTTCTTCATAATAATTATCATTATCGTAATTATCATGATGAAATTTATCGGCCTGACTAATAACTGCAACAGATTTTCGGTTTTGCTCGCTTTGTTGCAAAAATATTCGATTATACCACTATAGTTTTGAGCTCAGAGTGTAGTTTAATACGCTGTTACGAAATTCAGTCGATCTGATTTGAATTTCGTTTGCTCTGTATGCCTACTAGTATTAAAATTGTGTCCTCTTTCCACACCCGCAGGTCGCATATGCATGCGATATTGCCAATATTCTCGCATAGTGTGATACTGACTGGTTTTCTAAGAATGATTGCTATCATTATGTATTGGTAATTTTGTGTTACAACCTAACTTGCTATTCGGAAAGAACAGCGGAATGCCCAGTGAATAGGCCATTTCTGAAATGGATGGAATGTTCTAAATTACGCCCGTTCCATTTTTCGGATTTTGCATGTATAGGCAAATTTCACCCGGAAAGAAGGGTCCGTCAACAGATATTTCTTCGCTTAGATTCACGCTATCGTTCATATGAAATCAAATATTTAGGTTGGTTTGTTTGGTAGGTGGTTTGGTAGGTGTGCAATACAATACTTCGTCAATATGATAACTTGCAATGCGTTTTCAAAGCTGGAGTGGCAGATGAGTATAATTCTTTCAGTTCTCAGTAATATAGCGAACTGAATTGAGGAATAAGATTCTTATGCCTCATTTGCCATATTCACAATGCAAATCAAAATGCATCTCTTATAATTATCGGTATCATTATATTTGTCATTTGAGAAGCCTTATGGCAGTTGTGGATAATAGAATTTTATTCAATGAGCTTATAAGGATTGCGATAACACGTTAGCAAATCGCGCGCTTAAACCTACATTGTAAATAATGTGATACTTATTGTGATTTTGGAGTTTGATTCGTTCCGAAATTTTTGAGAGCACATTGATATTGTATGCAAAAACCCACATGCAATGTTAGGATTTATATTACGCATTTCCAAGCAACTTTATAATAAAAATTCCAATGTACAACTTTTATATATTTATAAATATTAATACATTATTGAACAGAGAGGTTATCCCCCAGAGAAAATTCTTAACTGTGAGCTTTTAGCACTTTATTCATTTGAGCCATTTGATATCCGAAGACGTCAAAGCTATGCTTAATCTTTTAAATAATCAGTTTAAGTATCCGCATCATATGGCTTGCATTAACTATGTTGTACCAAACAGGCAACTCCGTAATCATTAGGTGTTGCATTGTGATAGGTATAGGACGAAGAAACCACTTCAATCTCCGGTGATACAGATGCGAACTATATATATAATATAGTTGGTGTGCTATGTGACCTATTTCATAATAATAGTGTTGCGCTGTTTCATACGCTTTCTAATGAGTATTGTTGTGATAAAAATATAATAGTCGTAATAAGAACTATTGCACTAATGCACATGTTAAAATATTGTCACATCGTTGTTCCACTAAATTAATCAATCAGCAAGTAATACCTAGTTACTGCAACTCTACAGATCTTGAGAGGTTGTAACCACTAACTAATACAATTAAATAGGTCAGTTCGAAGCGAACATTTGACACAACTAAATATGTACAAAGAGAGTGCGAGAATCTCGGTAAGACATAGGAATAGGTTTAGGTTTAGGTTATAGGGGGCTCTTAGGATTCTGCTAGCCTTTGTGAACTGCGCCCGTTTGTCGATCTATTGTTCAGCCTTTTCCTATTTACGGACCCAGGCTGCCCGTATCCTTGATGAATCGCAGGATCTGCCGGGGGTAAAACCGCGCACATCCTCCGCGGATAGTTGGTCCGTACCGAAGTGTGAGAATCTTATATGAGCCAGTGCATCACAACTGCAAAGTACGTGTTCGGCTGTCTCGACGGTCGATTCGAATAACCTACATATTTCACTGTCCTTTATGCCCATTTTATGCAAATAGTAGCGGAAGGCGGCATGCCCTGTCATGAGTCCAGTGAATAGTCTTAGCTTCTTCGTTGTGAAATCGAGCACCTTGTGGGTGTTATCGCATTTGATAAACCGTTTTGAGTGCCGCATACCTAGAGCATTTTTCCAGTGTAGTTTCCAGCTTTCTACTTCCCATTTGTTCACCTCTGCTTTCCTATGAGCAGTGGTGAGTCCACAGAACGGTTCTGGTCCCGTAAGAGTGGTGTCCGCTCCCCTTTTGACGAGTTCGTCAGCAACTTCGTTTCCTTCGATTCCTTTATGTCTTGGAACCCACATTTCTGTCAACTTATTGTTCTTAGCCAGATGCTTTAGGGATTGATGCATTCAAAGTCGGCTCACGACGCGTGGCTGTAGGCCTTGATGGCCTTTAGCATCGCTTGGCTGTCCGAACAGATATAGATATGTGCACCCTTGATTCGTCTGCTTAGACATTCTTTGGCACACATGTCAACTGTAATTGTTTCCGCTTGAATGACAGAAGGGGTGAGTCCCAGAGCCACGTAGGTCTTGTGGTTAGGCCCATGCCAGTGCGTTTTCTTCGAGCCTCCTTGACCTTTCAGGTGCCGTCCCGACGTCTTCAATGACCACCTTGAATGGCGTCCCAAAGTCGAGTTTCCGAGGTATTATGTCCGATGGTCGGTACATCAGTGCCGGGTCTATGCGCTGCAGAATTTTGAGGTGTCCTATTCAGTCGCCCGGGTTCGCTCGGTTCCCCTGGACTATACGGAGGGCAGAAAGGAGTCCCTCTTGTTGTAACTCCAGGTGGAGCGGTGTCAGGCCTATCAGTGCCTCTATTGCTGTGGTTAGAGTTGTTTGCATCGCCCCTGTAATCCCTACACACGCCAGTCGTTGAAGTCTACTGAGCTCCTTCTGTGTTGTTAGTTGTTGGGATTTTAGCCACCATACCAGTGCTGCATAGGAGACAATAGGGATGATCGCCGTTTTCCCCATCAGCTTTCGACACAGCCAGAAGGCTGATGTTGCCTTTGCTGTGATTTTGTCGATATGAGGATTCCAGTTTAGTTTTGCATCCAGTGTGATCCCTAGATACTATGCTTCACTAGATAGTTTAATTTCAATTCCATTTAGCTGCGGAAGATTAATAGTCGCCGCGTGATTGGACCAATAATTATTGTGTTTGGGTTTACACTAAGTTCCTCCCGAACGCACCATTTGTTTATGATGACTAGGGCTCGCTGCATTAGGTCAGATAGTGTACCTTTGTGCTTTCCTCTGATTATCACTGCAATGTCATCCGCATATCCTTGCGAGGTGAAACCTTGGGCTTGTAAGTCATCCAGGAGGCCGTTTACCACTATAGACCATAGTGTGGGAGGGCAGCCTTTGGCGACTAGCATCGATACTGTTGCCCCTGCTAACGAGGCCGTTACTATTCGGCTTCTGATCTTAGTTTCTATCCACCTAATGGTGAAAGGATAAAGCACTTTCTTGATGGCTGCTGCTTTTATTGTGGAGAACGAGGTGTTGTCAAAGGCACCCTCTATGACGGTGGATTTTCCCGCCTGGTATTAAAACTGTCTTGAATTCAAGGGTGCTCTTGTCAGGGAGTCACTCTTAATGTGTGCGTCGACCATTTTCTCCATTGTTTCCAAAAAAATGGAAGTAAGGCTGATAGGTCGGTGTGTTTTAGGCTTGTCTGGCGGCCTATTTCCCATTTTGGGTATAAATACCACCTTTGCCTCTCTCCATGACTGGGGTATGTACCGCAGTGCGTAACTTGCTTAAAAGATCTTATTTAGCTCTGGAGAGATGTTATGTATCCCTTTCTGAAGCAGAGCGGGGAATATACCATCCAGTCCTGGAGTCTTAAATGGCTTGAAGCTGGTGATCGCCCAAGTTATTTTGCTTAGGGTGAAAATTTTCCCGCAATGCAGCGATTTTCCCGATTGGAGTGATGGGCTCCTAAACCTGATATGGTCGCCTGGGTTTCTCTAGTCGTTACCTCTGACCCTGGAAAGTGAGTACCTAAGAGTAACTCAAAGGTCTCCTTGTGACCGTCGGTGTAACTTCCATTCGGCCTTTTCATAGTACCGATGGCATTAGTGTGATCCGTTGCAAGGATCTTTCGAAGTCTAGTTGCTGGGGACAGGGTTGTAATCCCCTGGCAGTATGCCTTCCAGGCTTCGCCCTAAGTTGTTTATTATATTCAGTCAAGTCTCTTCTGTAGGCCGTCCAAATGAATGTTCTCTTGGCTCTGTTGAAAGACTTTCTTCAATTAGCCCTTAATCGATCTATTTCCTTATTCCACCAAGCAACTTTTTTCGAGAAGTTCATCTTTCTGAGAGGACAGTTTTCCTCGTAGGCAGCCATTATGGTTCCTTTCAGGTGTGCTGAGGCCTCTTCCAGCTCTTGCACTGTCGCGATAATGTATTGGAGGCCCTGGAGTGCGGACCTCAGAAACTCATTGAAGTCCGCGATTTCAGTACACACCAAGTCCATGTCGAAGATAATCGTTTGATGGTCCGACATGGAGGGTTCAGTGAGAACGCGCCAGATTTAATTAACTGCGCGCTGTGCGCTGTGGATATAGTGAGGTCTAATCCCTCTTGCCTTATTGCGTTTATAAACGTGGGTTTGTTACACCCTTGTTTACGATGTCTAAGCAGAAGAAGATGCATAATCAAAAAGGCACTTACCCCTGTCATTAATATCAGAGCTGCTCCAAGCGGTGTGGTGCGCGTTCGCATCGCAGCCCATGATAAGGTGTTTCCTACTCCTTTGAGACCAGTCAATGAGACCTCTGACGGCATCCGGGGGTGTGTTCTTGTCGCTAATATTATCTTCCTCTTGCCGTTCCCAGACGGTGCCTCTACGACTGCTGCTACAAGGTCTCTAGTCACGAACTCTGGAAGAGGAGCATAGTTAGTATCTCATTTAAAAATCAGGGCGGCCCTTGTTCTGCCGCAAATTGGTATTGTATACTAACTGGTAGAAATGGTTCTGGAGGCCTTTAATGGCACCTCCATAAGCCCAGGGCTCTTAAAGTAGCCCCACTCTGATAGTGTCCCGGGCCAATCTACTGCCTAAGGAGCTTGATGCTGGCTTTGAGTGCTGCAGGTTGATCTAGAGGCACTCCCAGTCTCCCATCATTGGGCGGCTGGCTGATATCTCTCGCTCTGTGCTGTCTCCTGTTCATCATGAGGCTTTATACAGCCTCTTGGAGTGGTGCAGAAGTGCTGCACTTGCGCGTTTTGGGATTTCTCTGAAGGAGCTTTCTTTCCTCACAATGGCTTCACAGCCTTGGACGAGATGCCTCCTTTTGGTTGGGCACGGTTTCCGGTTGAAGGCCCTGCGGCCTCTAGGAGTTGCCCACCGCTCTGGGGCTGCTTGGAGGTTGATGCCTCTGCCTCTGCTTCCTCTTCCTTTGCCTTTTGCCGTGTTTTGATTTCAACCGGAGATGAACTACGCAAAACTTAAACCGTACTCGGTAGTCTAGCTTCCTGAGCTTGTCGGGGGATGGTGCATCCACCGAAAGCGTCACTTCCTGGGTGGGCCCACCGGTTGCCTACCGGAGAACTCTCCAGTTCTGCGTGTCGATTCTGTTTTACACCTCAACCAGTTTCAGGATTTTTTCATCTCTGTATCCCTGGTTGCACGAGAAATTAATCAACAGGATGTTGGTAAGGGGCATGTCCTTCGCTTCCTCTTCTTTTATGGCTGCTCCTTCCCAGGGGATGATTTCCACCTGGTGCTCCTTCTGCCACGTCACCGTGGCCTGATTGCCGCAGAAGATGGACATCCATCCTGGGCGTTTATGAAGCCCGAGGAAGTTGGTAAAATCCTCTGTTCTTTCTCAAGAACCAAAGCCGTGATGCTCTCCTGTACAGCTTCCATCTGGTCCGGTGACAGGACTTCGGGGTATACCTTTGAAAGAATAATTACTTTCAGGTTGCAGTTTGTCCTTGCCTCCAGACTGTAGCTTTTTCGGGGGATTTGGTCCCGCCTTGTGCCACTACTCGCTGGCTTGGGAGTTACTGTCTCTCTTGTCCATTTGTGTTGTGCTCCCTTTGGCGTACTGTCGTCGGAGCGCGTACGCTTTGCAGTCCTTCGCCCTTTTGCCTAGTTGATAGGCTGTAAAGCCTTTTCCCTGGCTACATTACGCGGCATGCCTGTCCCAAGGAGGTATTTAAACCCCTTCGTGGTGGCCCCGCAGAGACGGCGAGCCTCTTTCAGCTGGAGGCCCTCGAGCTTACGCGTGGCCTCTTCGTCGCTGTCCGCCAACAGTATCTTGTCCGCTCTTGATACCATGGCTGCTCTCCGCCAAGGTGGTCTTTAGAGCTGGACTATGCTCGGCGGATGTTTTCGTGACTAAAATAAATTTGTTTCAGTACGGCGCTCTGAATAAAATATTCTGGAGGCCGGTCCTGTCCAAAAATAATTTTAAGACCCGACCCTGTCCATCACCTTGATGCAGGAGAAATATCACTTGGCATCGCTGTGCGGCGCAACCAAAGCAAAGGCGGAGGTTACGAGCGCTTGCCAGTACTTAATACACGGCTGCCACTGAATTACACCCACGATTGCCGCGTAGATGGCGTTATCAGGAAGCACGCTCGGAAAACTACACTTCCCGTGCGGTCGGCGCAGTTTTCCTTGCGATCCTCGGTGAATTTGCACAAACTTTGTGGAGCACTTGTATAAACGTGTCACTGCTCTTCCGTCCGACCTTTCCGTGCTTTCTCGACATAGCCAACTCAAAGCCACCAAGCTCACCAAGAACTAACCAAAAGCGGAGCAATTAACGCAAACTTTAGAACGCTAAATTCAAGCGTAGTGACTAACGATTTAAAAATTATGTTTAATTTCGTGTTTGCTATGATGGTAGTTAGCTTTGCACTATGATGATTAAAAATCGAAAAAAAAACAAGACACCCGGCGTAATAGACTAGAATTGGATAAATAAGAAATTAAAATTAGAATGAACTGCAGAAGGAAATTCGTATAATGTAGCAGTCGGAACATATTGCTAAACCAAAATAGACAAAGCATGCACTAATATTGAGAAGATTCCGTTGTATTTTGATTTAAAATACTAAATTTTGGTAGGAAGCAAAATATCGTGGAGGTAAATAAAAAAATGCATCTCAAGAAAATGGCTGAAACTTTCAGCACGCGAACAGTTGCAACGGTTCCACAAGTTAATACTATTTTAATTCTTGTTTTCAACGAACCATTAATAACAAAACGATCATTTGGCGACATTGCAGTGCAACCTAACACAATTTCGCCATCAAATGAACAAAATGCAACTATCGATGCTTTAAAAAGTGCACACGAGCTGATCGCAATAAATGCTTTCGCTAACGGATTACATAGTGCAGAATTATTACTATTTTATTCAACAAGCGGAGGAGAGCATGTTTTTAAATTCGCTTCGGCGATCACCGCGCCGACGCGTATTTCCGACTGTTGTTGGAGATTAGCATACGTGTCAGAGCTAAGAAAGAATGTCAAGCGTGAATGCAATTTTGCTAATGCTATATGCTATATTCTTCTAGAGGAATAAGATATATATGCTTCATTTGCCATCGACTCAATGTTTAATTAAGCATGCTATTCTTTATTCCTTGAAAGGAATAAGATGCTTCTGCTGCAATTGCCATTAAGGCAATGTCAATCAAAATGCATCTCTTTAATTTATGGTTATCAATTATGTGTGTCATTTGCAAAGCTGATATGGCTCACTTCTTAGGCAGTTGTGGATAAAAACTATTATTAAGGAGAGAAATTATAATATGTTAGCTAACTCTATAAATACTCCAAATTAACAAAATTTTCCGACAGGTAGTTAGCAAGTACTTCACGCGCGTACTAAATCCAACTAAACGTCTGGACATAATTTCAATTTTAGAGGAAATTTTAGAAGAAAGAACCGATATCTTTCAAATGATTTAGTGTGACAGAATCATCAACCGGGATATTTCAAATAAAATCAACGAAATTTAGAGGGCGTTATAATACGACAGGTAGAAGCGCATTTCGTTACGACACAGGATGAAGTTTATATGTTGCAGAGAAAAAGAATTCCTGTCAAACACAAAATTACGTAGTCATAGATTGCAACCTCCAGAATTGTACATTTTTACTTAAGACTGGTTCGTCAGTCAGCATATATTTTAATGAATACTTAAGTAATACAGTAGACATAGACCATAACGATAACATGAACATTTTCGTGACTACTATGTCAACTTACACTATGCGATCACCTTAGATTAGTTTAGATATTAATAACATTAAAATACAACTTAGATATTAAGTAGTAAATGGATTCATATAATTTTGAAAAATACATAATCAATTTATATTATAACAATAAATATATAAATTTATCAATTTTGTTACGGTGAATGTGAGCCGTGATAAGGTCACAGAATCAGTACATTGGTCGATCAGGTTTAACAAGTTTATTCAATGATAGATACACGGTTAATACCTCAAGGCCTTACTCATCTTGATGATGTGGGGCCGCTCGTTCTCGGGGGTGAGCGTCGGGATGATGATAACTTCGGCGTTGGCGACGGCTTTGTAGATGGCGATGAAGACACTTGCTTTCGAGTAGACTGACGTTGTTGCGTGTGGACGAGTCTCGGGCGTGTGAGTGAA
Source organism: Earota dentata (assembly GCA_027574905.2). Classification (NCBI taxonomy): domain Eukaryota; kingdom Metazoa; phylum Arthropoda; class Insecta; order Coleoptera; family Staphylinidae; genus Earota; species Earota dentata. The sequence goes on from JAODGB020042916.1 coordinate 9,275, forward strand.
GACTGTCTTCCTTGGCAGAAGTTCAGGGTATATATCTGAACTTGTCTTGATGATGACTCCGGTGCATTTGGAAGGGGGTTGTTGTGTGTCGCTATTCCGCAGTTGTGCTTTGCCAGCATAGGTGCTACGAGGTGTTACCGATTTACCATGTCGCATTGAAAATGGTGTTGATAGTGAAGCATTGGTAACTTCGTAATGTTAATCGGTATCGCCCGCAGTATTTGTTACAATACTTGGTATTAGCATTGGCCTTGACAAAATGCTGATCGGCGTCGCTTGCTGTATTAATTGTTACTGCCGATGTTGCTGGATTGCATTCTTGCGAGGTTGAGCAATTATCGAAGTATTGCCGAATATTGATGCATTCTAGGAGATGAATCGAGATTTGAGACCATATTATCAAATAACGATGATATTACCAGGGTAGCTCCGCGAGATGAGATCATTAAATATTTGTATTCGCAAAAATCATAAAATGCATTAATTTACTTTGAAAAATAGGGGAAGGCATTTGAGCGCGCGTGTTTTTGCCAGACCTAACGAAGACAAAAAGATGCCAGTCAGAATATTGATCTAGATCGTACAATAAAAAGCTTCAGTCCGATTACAGAGTGTTAAAAAAATATGATTAAAGAAGAACAAGCTCGAAAATTGTATATCAGGTAAAACGTGCAGACCAGCAATTAGAGATACTTATGACCAGACATTTAGACAAGGAGAAAATAATTCAATTCAAAGGATTTGTGCAAAATATTCCGATGTTCTTCATTAAGAAGGCGATCCGCTGACCGTGACAAACGTTTATAAACGAACAATTTTGATACATGGCAACGTGACATCTCCTTACGTCAGACTATATGGATTACCACAAGCTCAAAACCAGGAAGTTTACGATCAAATCAATAAAATGTTTAAAGTTAATATAAATGAAGAATCACAATCCGAATCGTGTACTCCATTGCTAAATCTTCCAACAAAGCCAGATCAGAAGTGGAATATAAATGTTATTCGACTGAAAGGAGTCAATCCCAATTAACTCGATTACCGATGGCCCTACAGATTAGCCCAAGTAGATTTTCACAAACAAAGACTATTGCTTTTGATTGACGATAGTTGTTTCATATATATAGGAGGTCTAATAATGTTGAGAAATAATTTAATAAACTATCATTCAAATTTAATTATAGTTTTACATGGGTTAAGAAAAATAAATCTTAAATTAACCCCACATAATGGCAAACTCTTAAAAAATTAAATACTGGGACACCGTATATTGTCACAAGAGGGTTTTCATATCCGGAGAATATTAATTGCATCAAGAATTGTCAATTTCCAGCGTTTGCCAATTAATATACAAACTATATTAAAGATTTTGCTTACATAGCAGCACCTTTAAATTACTTATCTTAGAAAGGAGGAGTATAATTCGTATGGACACATGAGTGTAATAATTTATACAATATCAAATTATCTGCATTCTCGGATTCACTGATTTTACAGTATCCAAATGTCGACTTTGGAAATTCATTTACATTAACAACAAATTCTTCTGGATATGACAAACCAAGAGAATAAGCCTGTTGCATACGGTAGCCAAACTTTAAGTGAAGGTGAAGTTACTAATATAGTACAACAAAAAAGGAATTTAAGAAAAGTTTAGACAACTGATCAATACATCGAAACATAAAATATGCACACCGACAAGATTCGAACCTGAATTGAATGCATATCTAGTACCTCTACATCACAGAGTGCGTTTCCTGTGTCCACAAAATATCACAATCCCAGTTGCATAACGACAACACACACAGGCAAAAGCAGAGGCAAAAATCCCTCAACAACTAGCCAACAAATTCAATTTCTGAAGATGAACGCAACGCGAAACATGATTAACTATAATAATATATGTTGTGTCCACAACACGTTATTTAATAAAATCGTCAAATATTCAAAATGGGCAACGAACAAATAACTAACAATTACTATTTTAATAATGCGCATGTAAAAGTATTGTTACATCGTTGTTCTACTTAATCTATCAATCAACATGTAACACTGGTTACTACAACTCAGCAGGACAAGATATGCTCTAACCACTAACCTGCGTCCATTTCTAATCCACTTAATTTGATCAGTTCAAAACGAACACTCGTCTCGACAACATTACTTCAAAACCTTTACACACTCATCGCAGTATGCTCAGCGAAATCCACCCAAATAACATGTTTTTAATGTAAAAAATCATCGGTTGTTTTGACGAAATATAGGGCTTAATATTATTATTTCGTGATCTAGTTTATAATGTCCACTGCTTAGACATTGTCATAAATGCAATGATGGTTATGGATGTAGTTAATGTTGGTATGCATTTTATGATCTGGTGAAAGCAACCGCCACAATACCTTGCATTGGTGTAAGAAGTGGGATTGGAAAGGAATAACGATGAAAGTTTCTTCTGCTTTATTTATTGTGGTCTACAACCCTAAGTGAGTTTTGATTTTTGCTGCGGCATCTACTTAACTCTTGCGGATTACGGCGAGTCTAATCTAGTTGTTCACGCCCAATCTTTTGAGCTCATCTTCTACCGCCGATATTCATCTTCTACGAGGCCTCCCTCTAGGCCACGTTTCATAGCTCTTCTTTCCATATCTATGCCGTTGATGTGCCCTACGCCTCAATATGTCAGCGTTGTTGATTACATGAGTCAACTCGCGGTTAGTTTTGTCGCGCAACCATTTTTGTACTGAGTTGGCCCGAAGATTTTTTGCCGAATTCTCATTTCAAAGACCTTACGGGAATCTTCTTCTTTTTGGTTTAGAGTCCAAGTTTCGGTAGCGTATATATTCACAGACCTAATGAGGTACTTGTGAATTTTATTTTAAACGTTCTTCTCAGGATCTTAGAGTTTAGTAAAGAACTGCGAAATAGGACCGCGTGATTTTCATCATTTTTATCTAAACTTTATTTTTATGTATGTGAAATGGTGTTAACTTTTAAACTTAAAGTTGTAAACGGTCATCTGTTGATGGGTCTGACCGATTCTTGAGAAATTCTGAGCATTCTTCATGTTCTCATTTATTCGATGCACTACCATTAAGGTTTCTTGATTTAGATCTTGATACATCCCGGCACATATATTCACAAATCTACTTAAAATTACAATATCGTCGGCGTAAGCACCGATTTTACGTGACTTTGCGTTAATCGTTAGCAGTTTAATTTTATTATTGCAGGGTGTTCTTTTTCTTATCATTCCAATCCCCTCTGGATATTGGAAGCTAGATTTACTATTTTAATTGTATCCACCGTTGCTTGAAAGTATTGCTGTGTAGTCATTTAACACCACGTGCGTAGATTGTATAGCCAGTATAGCTTTCTCCTGCCAATACTACGTTTTCTCTCTATATTCCCTTGTAGTATGTTTTGTAATAGCCCGTAATGACTCGTGTTCCTCATTATTTGCCCTAGGTAATGTAGTTATCCAGCATTGACTGTAATTATTACCTTTTTCAATATGCTAGTTTATTTATTAATTTCTTCATATGTAATTCGGTCCATCCACGACACCCACAGTATTTTGCGATACAGCCGCAATTCAAAACTATCTAATTCTTTACTAGTGGTTTCCATTAGAGTCTATGCTTCCATTCCATTGAATATAACAGACAAAACATAACACCGCATTATATTATATTTTATACTAAAAGTAGAAAACTATTAATTTCATTCGAGCGAAAAAATTACTAGCGAGTGAGCGCAGCGGGTGAGAGTGTAATTCTACGAAAATGTATATCATTTTTCACTCGAAGTGTATAAAGTATCTTACCTACGACTATTCACTTTCGATATATTGCACAATTTTCAAAGTTTTCGATTTTATTAAATGATTGATAATTTTTCATGACATTTTTGAGCACTGATGTGGCTGTTATGTTGCGCAACAGCTGATACAAACTGATTTAGGTCTGCCGCTGTGCGATCGTTTTTCCAAGGTCAAGTGATTTCCGTTGAACTTTACAGAAAACATTGTTGACATGAAATGCAATGTTTTCAAGGCCACCTTATTGTATAGAAATCGATATTTTCAAGTATGGGAGTCGGTAAATCTGATGTTTGTGTATAATAACAGTTTTGGGTCATTAAATATGCTCCCCGTTTTGCTAAATGTTACTAGAGTTCTTGCTATCCTTATTAGTATTTCTTGTAATTGATTCCACTGGTCGCGGTTATGTTGCGCAATGACTGATCCAAACTGATTTTGGTTCGACAGTGGGCGATCGTTTTTCCAAAGCCAAGTGTTTCCCGTGGCAATGCAGAGAAAACATTGTTGACAAGAAATGCATTGTTTAAATACAATTTTATAACCACGTAAGAGTTCTACGTTATGGCATACGTGTGCATCCTCGGACATATCAGATTGCCATGTTGTAATCATCATATGTTGTGGTGGGCGGTCGACCGTCCAGATTGTGCTTGTTCGAACACATCTGCCTCCAATATGCACAATCAACGTTTGTACTCTGGAAAAACCTGCGATTTATCCAACCGACCAGCCTTTTATATGTTCGACATATGCGAGTATATGAATGCGTCATAAAATAGGTATAATTCATAGTGTATAAGTAGCGTATAAGTATAACTTGCGGATAAGTATAACGCATTGTCGCTCTTATACCAAAGTTGAATTCGATTTGTCCGCAACTGCATCGTTATATAATCATGAACTCTCCACGAGAAAAGGGAGAAAGCTGGAGTGCAAGTTTCAAAATTCGCTACGGCGGTGTTGTTGGAGATTAGCAGACGTGATAGAGCTGAAAATCAACGTTGTGCGTGAATGTAATGCTGTTAATCAAGCATGTTGGTTTTATTCGTCTAGAGGAAGAGGATTCCTATGCCTCACTTGCATAATACGTAATGTAAGTCTAAATTCAGCTCATTTAATTACAGGTATCATTATGTATGTCATTTGCTTACTATTTGCAAAACCATATGACTCACTTACGGGGCAGTTCTGGATAAAAATTAGTATTATCGCAATTCTCATAGGCTCGACGAATACCATATAAATTCACTTAACCGATATATATATATTTAATACCTAAAATTATATTATTCAAAAAGTGTAATAGGATTATGAGAATGCGTGAGAACAAAGTTTGCAAAGGCTACACATTTCACGTCAAATATATATACATATTATAGAGCTGGATAACAAGGGTTCATAATTTACACATTATGTCATTCAAGTAGCACTAGTGACGGGGCTAACAGTACACCAACTAGCAAAAATAGCACAGAATCAAAATTATAAATAATACATGGTGAAATGACATTGCAAATTCACGCTTTCTGACCGCATATTCGCTTGACATCGCCTTGTTTCGTGATCTCTCGTCTGCAAAGACGTCCACGAAATGCCGTGGGTATAAATATACACGTTATATTATTGCACGTGAAATTAAACTTAGAGTTAATTGGTATATGTTCTTATTGAAATTTATATTTATTTCAGGAATTACATTGACGCTATCAACCTTGATTGATGCCAAAACTTTAAATGGAGGAAGTCACCAACTTGGAATTGGAATTGAGTTTGCAGGATAAATGCAACCATCGAATAATTTGAGCAGAATTCCGTAAGCAATGAACATCTGGTAGATTTTTACAGCATTTGGGGTACCTGTAATACATCTGGTTGCAATAAATACTTCTTATAAAAACAGTCTCTTTTTCATGGTGGATTTCTAACCTTCACTATATTATGTAGTATATATTTTTGTTTGACTAGCATTTTGTTATGAGGGAATGAGTTAAAAAGGGTAATTAATTATAAGCAGGCAATTCCGTAGCTTTTGTTCCAAACAACTTAAAGGATCCGATAGTGTTTAGGATGTCGCAACAAAATGACGAAATTAAGGAGACCTGAAAATTGTAAGAAAGTTTAAATTATAAAACTTATTTTTACATATTTTGATGATACGAGGTATCCTGACTAACTAATTTAACATCAGAAGTAGGATAGCCAAATAGAAAAGTACAAAACGGAATTCGGAAATAGAGTCGCAAGTAGAAATGGAAGAGATTTAACAAAAGTATTGAAGGCGTGTCTCTCGAATATATTATAGAATACAGCACTAGTAAATTTATTGATATTGCCTAAATTATTAAAAGGGAGGGGTACTGCAATTAGTTTTTTTTTGTAATAATAGGGGAAAATGGTTTTGAAATGTAGAAAGTATTAAAAAGATTGAAACAGCAAGAAGCAAATTAGTTTGCGGAGCGCATGATTGCAATGAGGGAGAAACGAAGGCTTGTATAACTCAACTTTCATACCATAAATAATCGAAACACCACAATGCATCTGATGCCGGCAATGGTTGTATTTAAACTGATTTACTGAACAGATGTTCTTTAAGACGTACACAAAAAA
>JAODGB020042918.1:0-15727 GCA_027574905.2 Earota dentata
GCGCCCCAAATTTGCCACCTTCTTGAAGTACGCCAAGGTGGAGCTCACGCCACCATCGCCAGGAGACATTCCCGAAATCAGGGCTGGAATCGGTAATTTTTGATGATCATTTCAATTTCAATTCAATTTGGCAGCAAACTATATGGTCTGCTCCCGATTTCCAGGTCGGCTGTTAAGTGGAGCTAAGAACGGCAAATGGAAGCAGTTGACGGTGCGCGAGGGTTGGCTCAACACACTGGTGACTGTGGAGGTTCTGTGCTGGTTCTATGTGGGCGAATGTATTGGCAAACGCCATGTGGTTGGTTATGATGTCTAAATTATGTCTAAATGTTGATACCAAGTCATTTGGATAGCGTAAAGTAGCTTAAAATAAACTCCAAGAAAATCTATATGTCTGTAACATAGGTAGAGCTTTTTTTATTTACAATTACATATCTTATTTCACGTTTTTAAATACAAGCACCATAAGTAATCTCTGTGCAAGTCTAGTGATACTATAGCACAAAAAAGCATCTCAGCTTTTGTAGGTGATCCAAGACTCTGATGCTATCGACGAAAATCACTTGTATTAGCGCTAGAATAGTTTTAAAATGTTAAAATCCTATTTTCTAAAATAGGCCAAAAATTTGAAATTGGATGTCTCTCGGATTACTTTAACTACAAAAACTATATCGGTTCATAAGTTATAAGTTAGTATACTAGTACTTATATTGGAATTACGCCTCTTTCGACTTCATGGTTTTCAAGATTTGATCCGAGACGGCTTTCGTCGCTCTCGGTGCGTTCGGAATGAGAAAGCGGTCCATGTCGGAGATCAGTAGCGAATCGCCGTCAGGAATGCCGTACTTGAACGTGATCAGGTCGGGCACGCGCTTCTTGGCCGTGATCTTCACGATGGTCGACAATGGCCGCTTCACAATCACCTCGCCGGTGTCGCTCTTGTCCGGCACTTCGCGGATGACGACCAAATGCGAGCCGGTGACCAGCAAGTGACTCTTGTACATAAATCCACTCACCTGCACCTCCTGGCACGGGAAGTGCTCTATGACGTCCGGGTCCTTCACCCAAGACTGTATCGAGACTAATTCTTTATCGTCATCTTCCTCGAGGCTCTACAAGAAGAAAGAATCAATTTATGTAGTTGTGGTTTTTAACCCTAAACATTCTTACTGGATCTGTTGGTATGCCATCGTCGTGGTCGTCGATGCTAAAGACGGGCGCGACGTTCCGATAGCGCTTGCCCTGCTTATCATTGCTGGACACGTGGCGCTCCTGCACGGGCGAATTGTTAGGATTGACGATGTACTCGAAGAGCATGCCCTTCACCTCGGCGGACTTGGACTTCATCGCTGCGGAGATCTTGCCGAAGATGTCTGTCGACTGCTTGCCGCTGTGCGCCGCCACCTTGGACATCCCAGTGTCCAAGCGCGGCAGGCACACGATGCACTGATACGCATTGTGATCCTGCAGGCAGCGCTCGTAATCGAACGCGTCGTGGAGAGCGGTAAAGCCGCCCGTCAGCAGCGACACGTACTTCGTGTTCTTCTGCAGGAAGGACGCCACCACCATGTTGGTGTACTGGTCCTCCTCGTTGCGGCCGGAGCCGAGGAAGCACAGATGCTCGCCGGCGGCGTGCGAATTCGCCACGAGCGCTTGTCGCTGAGACATCAGCAAGCCCTGGACGGCGGTTTGAAAGGCACTGGGCTCCTGCAGCATCAAGTTGCAATCGAGATGGAACGCCGTGGGCAGATGGCCCGAATTGTACTGCTCGATCGGCCGGCAGTCGACGAGGAAGAAGCGTACGCCGTCCTGCGGGCCGCCCATGGCGCGATTGAACACGTTGCCGACGAGCTCGTCGACGGACGCCGGCAGACACAGTGCTTGCGACACAGACTGCGCACCTTCAGTGCCGCCATGGCCGCTGCCGTTGTACAGCTCGGTGCGGAAGCTCATCGGCGTCTTCAAGCAGTAGTACTGCGCCAGCGAGCAGAAATCCGCTACATCCTCAGCCTCCAAGCCGCCCGGCATCCCAGACAGCACATTTATTAGCTTCTCCTTCCCCTCATCCTTCATTGACATAATCTGCTCCCTTGCATTGATCACCATGATCAGTGAAAGGAAGAAGACAAAGAATGGATCACTCTGCTGAAAGTAGTAGTCCCACATTGTGATTGTTGCCGTTAGATTGCACGTGGCAGCGAAGAGCGATTGAAACCATGTGAGACAGTACAATTCGGGCGTTATCTTCTTGGTATCCAAGAAGGAACACAGCTCTGGATCATGGTACTGCAGCAGTAGCCTCATAATGTGGAATGCATTGCCATCCTTTTGTGAGCCCTGTGGTATGTAAGTATCTCGGATTCCTTCAAATAGATTGTACATGGAGGACTTGCTCTCTCTGAGTGTGATGAGTGGCAGCAGCAGCTCAATCCAGCCATTGTCCCTCTTGTAGCTCAGATTTCTGCTCTTGCAATAGTAGGTCAGGATGCTCTCCAGCTCAGAGGTGATGGATGGTTTCTCATCCTCCTCATTGCCCAATGTGGCAACAAAATTTGTGCAGTCTTCATGCAACACTGCCTGGTTTGGAAGATCATAGATTTCATTAAACTGTTCAATCTGATTGCCCTTGTCGGATACATCCAGACAAATCTAAAATGAGTCATACAAAATTCCTTAGACCATTGTTATCTCTGGGTGTGCATTCACATTACCTGCCAAACCTCGGATCTCAATCTTTCCGGCAGCGGCTTGCCTTTGCAAATACAGAAAATATCTGTGGCAGAGCATTCCTCCAAGAGTGCATTTTCCAAATCTTGCACCCTAAAAGCGGAAAAGTTAGCAATCGAGCGGAAATTGATACAACGAAACTTGCCAGTTAATATTATCGTCGTCGAGTAAAGACATTTTACATTATTGTCATCTAGTGTTAGCCTGGTAAATACAGATTATTTACGTTATTTACTTTATTTAAAGATAACGTGTCATTTGTACGTATGGAACATTTGACGTTTCACCCATAAAAAATAGGTGTGAGCATGCGCTTTGGCGTCGGTTGCTTCGGTTGCCTAGTGCCTTGTTCGGCGGCAAGGCGGTTCGGCGGCCTAGTGCTCCTAGTGCTGAAATGTTGCTAGGTTATGTTAGAAAAGAAAGGAAGAATAATGTTCAAAGAATCTTTTAAATATTATAAATCCAAGGATCCAGTTCCAAGTTTTGAGCATGTTATTGATTTCCATTGCGATGATAAGGTAGTCTTCCACAAAGCCATGAATGATTTATAAAAAGCCAAATTTTAGATCAACCCAATCAAGCCTGTAACTCTTAACCCAATCAATTTCTCAAACACATTTGGCCTTGTGGATCCTTCCACATGGAAAGCATACGAAATTGTAGATCAGCCAGGTTTTATTTACATCAAAAATCCGTTCACATCGAATGGTCAAAGATATTGGATACAACAAGCATTAGAAGAGTATACAAAAAAGCCAAATAAATTAAATCTTGATCTGCACTCTCTGGTACCTTGTGACCACAATTGGTGGGATTATGCACAGCAGGATAAGAGTGTGTTGAAGAAGTTGAGATGGTCCACATTGGGATACCATCATAATTGGGATACAAAGGTGTACAGTGAGGAAGTCAGGAATGAATTTCCTGCCAACTTGAGCAAACTATGTGATATATTTGCTAAAGTTTTGGGGTTTGCTGACTTCAAAGCAGAAGCTGCTATTGTAAATTTCTACCATCTTGATTCAACCCTATCAGGGCACACAGATCACTCTGAGCAGTATTTAGATGCACCCTTATTTTCATTCAGCTTTGGAAACAGTGTAATATTTCTATTGGGTGGGCCCACAATCAATGAGAAGCCTACAGCAGTATTTCTTCACAGTGGTGATGTAGCCATCATGAGTAAAGCATCAAGACTGGCATATCATGCTGTTCCAAGAATTGTAAAAACTCAACGCCAGACATGGCTGGACTTTCTTGATGTGAACGATTCTGAAGAGTTTAAACTGTTTCAAAACTACTTGGACTCTTCTAGAATCAATTTGAATGTAAGGCAAGTGCTGGCACAAGGACTGACACAACTTGAACGTGAATAAATTGATTGCACAGTAATTGTTTATTTTCGATTTATCTTAAGCTACCTAGTTTGCGTTGATATCGCGTCGGAGTCGACGTCATCGGGCGCTTTGTCCTGATACTTTCGCCTCATGTACAGGTACATCTGAATCATGAATCCCCAGGACACCAAGTAAATCATCACCGCCAGCGATTTGAACTCCCAATCCTGCCCGCCAATGAGCACTTCGAACGTGATGATGGTGCCACAAATAAGCCGCATGCTGATAAAGATAACAACAAATGTAATTTCCACAAAAGTATAGATAAACGTCTTCTGATATCCCAGCGTGCGAATAAACCAGCGTATCTGTAGCAGTGGATTGGTAATCTCCATCAGGCCTAGCGCGCACGTCGCCTGATTCGCCGAGACGCCCTTCAGCAGCATGCGGGACATGGCGAAGCAGCTGTACACGTGGTGCGCAATCATCAAGTTGGACTCGCTCTGATAGTACAGACACCAGACGAGGTCGAAGAGGAAGTAGCCGAGGCTAGCCAGGAGCAGGGCGGCTTGCGAGACGGTCGTCGGCTCGTTGTAGTTGGCGAACGCCCAGCCGTTGGCGAACGACCAGCACTGCGAGCTGCCCAGCGACGCCATGATGGTACCATGGCAGCAGGTCACGATGCGATTGGCAAACTCGGGCGATTGATTCTTGTACACCTTCCGCAGCGTGTTATACAACAGCGACCAGCACAACACGGACGGCACGGACAGGAACAGAATTAACATAGTTCAAGACGAAAGCGGGGGCTCGAATTTTGACATATTTCAAATTTGCATGGAGTAAAAACCATGACTACATGTCGAGTGCTGTTGTTATTCGCATCCTAGTAGGCATTGTGGATGACAACGTCACCCACTTTACGGTACCATTTGCATACATTTACATCGTTATCATTTAGCGTAGCAGTTTGCGATACAACAGCTTGGTAATGAGCATGCAGGCGCTTGTATAAAATAATTGGTAATGTTTCGAATAGCTTTCAGAATGCCCGGAATTAAGCACACCGAATCCAAGATGAACGTTTCGCTTGGCCTGAAGAACAGACAGGCAAAGCAAATGGCGGCGCCAATGGTGCCTCCGTCTGCGCTGAAGAACAAGCACCATTGTCGCAAATGTCTGATGATGAAATGCTTTTGGATGATCTCGGTCAATATGTACGACTTCATGGGTTTGATCGACATATGTCCGGGCAACACTTTGCATGCGGTCAAACCGTATGTTAGTTGTAAAATCTAAGCCAATGTAAAAGTACAATAATAAACGATATGCTCCTTTTTTGGGACATATTGGTATCTTTAGAAATATTGATATTTCTGCGAAACTTCAATGCTAAATGCAAAATACATGTGAAGGTACTGATCTTTATTAGTTTATGGTTGTGTAGGTACACGCAGAAAACGTTGAAACAGGGTTGCTTATAACACATAAGCTCAAAGCTTGTAATGGGTATGTTCCAAGAAGCGCCACCACTTGCTACCCCCTCCTCTCCATTATTTGTTTACACACACACTAGCCCAACACAGCTGTGTGGCACAGCATAGATAGCAGAGCTTCCATAACGGAGCGGATTTCACAACAGAACACTAAACCAAATGTACACTGTTTACATCAGTTCTCACGTTAAATAGACTGCAAAGGTATGTATTTGCGCCAAAGCACCTAAAATGTAAGCTTTAAATCTCTATCAAGTTATCTTCTGACTCTAGTGCACTCTAGTGTGTTGTTGCCACTGTGAGGAGGTTGGGATAAATTTGCCAAAATGTCTGAAATGCCTAGGAAAATTAAAGTTAAGAAATATTATAACTTGGTAGAACTGAAATCTATCAAAACTATTGTGAAAATCAAGAAAAACATCAACTTGAAAGAGGAACGACTGCACAGAGAAATAATAAATCCATTTGCTGTCACAATGTTCGTACAAAACTCAGGTAACCACACTTGTTTCTATTTTATAATTGTACTACATAAAATGTATTCAATCTATTAGCTTATGACTGAACACTGTATTGATGGTATATTTTGAATTGTTTTAAGTGTGTGCGGTGTGCAAAGTGAAATACATAAATCATCTGACTACGAAGAAACTTATGAAGAATAGAAGACACACATTCTGCTCCAATCATAAACCATGCATGTTTTCCAGTTTTTTTTAAAATTTAATTAAAAAGTCAATTTCAATTTATTTACTATGAAATATCATCTAGCCTATGGATTTAATGCATGCTATTATCTAAATATGGTTGGAGATAGAAGTTGGCAGAAAACAGTAAGTATGAGCATAATAATATACATACAGTGTACAATTGTACAATTATTTGTTATGTTTTGGATTCTTTGGTTACCATTGTCTATAAATGATTTTCAAAATGTTGACTAATGGCCACCACCCTTTGGGTTTTCCATTTCAGCTAATCCAGCTCTAAATACCAATTATATATATATGCTTTGTTTAAACAGGCAAGTTAAAGGGAAAACTACTGGAGAATAATGACAAACTCATTCATGACATGAAAAAACCAGGAGATTACAGCTGTGAACCAGAGTCACAAGCACATGAACATAATTATAGTCCGTCAACCAGAGAAATCATCTACTGCAGGTGCGGCGCTAAACCGAGTCTGCTTTATTAGAATAATGTTGTTAACAGATGTGATTAACTTGTTTTTGTTTTGTACAAAACAGCGAAGACTCCAAAGAGGTAAGCCCTATTCATATGCCCGTCAACGTGAAAAAGGAAAGCAACCATCCAAAGTACCATTCAGGAGAAACGCGACATTACAGTCACGACGATGATGTAAGCATGAAAATTGTCTTATGTAATTCATGAATCTAATTTGGATGTTTATGCTTTTCCAGTCCCGTTTTCCTGACGAACATTAGCAACAATAGCTATATACATATTAATGGTTCCAGTTTGAACATCAAACAATTTTAACTTATATATGTGTAGTTTAATTTATGAATATATGTACTTATAATAAGTGTATTTGACATTGATTTACATATTTCCACCCCTGCACCCCATGGTATATTTTCCGAATACTTAGTGCTTGTTTTCAGGTTTCCTACAGATTCTGATTGCGACAGGAAGTGCCCTATAATGGATTCCAGTAATTAATTTGTCAATTTATCGATTTTTTAAAATTTGAAAACATATTACATATTCAGTTTCTTTGCTGATTCTGATGGCCAAAGAATCTTTCTTTAAGACACAGCTAATTACAACCCACCAAATATTATACAACCCACAGTCGAGCGACAGGAAGTGTTCCATGTAAAATGCTTTCCAAGTTTCCTTGCAGATCCTGATAGCTCAATATACACTCTTAAAGCAGTTTCCATCGTATCACAGAGCGGGTCATTTTCAAAGGAGGAAGCGCGCATCGCGCTGCCGAATAACCTGGGCTGATATCTGATATAACCTCACTTCGAAAGCAACGTTTGTCTCTTGTTTGATTTGATTTTCGTCTTGTTTAAAAGTTGTAACCGCTATAATAATTATGGAAAAAGTCCAGGAAACGAGCACATCCTCTGGAACAACATGCGTTATAGTTCTGGGAATGGCAGGCTCCGGGAAGACCTCCTTAGTAACGAAAATGTTAGCTTCGTCGCAAAAGCACTACGCAGTTAATTTAGACCCGGCGTGTGCAAATTTGCCATATTTTGCGAATATAGGTAAGAAATCGTTCATGCACTTCGAGTGGTTACAAATTTACTCAAGTTCTTTGTTTAGATATTCGAGACACAGTTAAGTACAAGGAAGTCATGAAGCAATACAAGCTTGGACCCAATGGCGCAATTGTAACTTCATTGAATCTGTTTTCAACAAAATTCCCAGATGTTCTAAAGTACATAGAAGATGCCAAAGAGGACATATGCATTTTGGATACACCTGGTCAGCTGGAAGTATTCACATGGAGTGTATCTGGCTCAATTATCACAGAAAGCTTGGCCTCATCATTCCCCACAGTGATTTTGTATGTTGTGGACTCAGTCAGGAGCACATCACCAGTCACCTTCATGTCAAATATGTTATATGCATGCTCCATATTGTACAAGACTAGATTGCCATTTGTTGTTGTAATTAACAAAATTGATATTGTTGATCATAAGTATGCACTGGACTGGATGAGTGATTTTGAAGTGTTTCATGCTGCGCTGGACGCACAGGACAATAGTTACATCAGCAACTTGACACAGTCCATGGCATTGGCATTGGATGAATTCTACAAGCATTTGAAAGTTTGCGGCGTGTCGGCAGCGACCGGTGAAGGGTTTGATAAGCTGTATGAATTGATTGCTGCTGCAAAGGAAGAATACAACACAGAGTACAAGGCAGAATGGAACAAAAAGCGGGAAGAGGAAGCAGAGAGAAAGAAACATCAGCCGACAAGTAGTAATGACGCTACTGTGAGCGAAGTCAGCAAGGGTCGCGATATTTCAGATTTATATTTGCGGCCGACAGGTGATGATGATGATGAAAGCAGTACCGATTCGGAGGGTGAGGAGATGGATTCGAAGGAATTCGAAGGACATGATGATCCAGATGAGGCGGAAACATTTCAAAAGGTACTTCAACAGCAAAAAGAAATGCAGATCAAGCGGATGAAGGCGCGCGATCAAGCGAAAACGACCTAGATATCGCCACTCCCCTCTGCCCTGATTTAAAATATATATTTTTTTATACAAATGGAATACAAAACGAAATCTGTAGTTGTCGCACCTTCATAAAATCCTGCGTCACGTATGTACATTAAGAACATTCAGCAAAATTAGCGAGCCAATGTAGAGAATGCCCAAGATGAGGGCGACTTTGGTCACCTTGCGTTCGAATTGGTGCTCCTTTATATTCTTCAGCACGATGAAGCCGAAGAGCAGGCCGGTTATGCCTCCGGAGAGGTGCGCCGGCACGCTCGTCATGCCGGGTGTCATCAGCCATTGCCACAGAATGAAGATTACCACTGGGATCAGCGACAGCAGCGGACATGACTGCTCACCAAAGTTCTGGCAATGTGATGACATCAGTATTATTAGCAGAGATAAAATGAAAATTGAACAATGGACATGACGCGCTTACCAAAACCACGTCGGAGACCCAGGCTAAAATTAACGCTGAGGCACCGCCGCTGGCGCCGATCAGCGTCGATCCATGATTCCATATCGAGTGCAGCAGACTCCCCGAGAATACGCCGATGATGAAGAGCAGGACCACTTTGTGCCCATGCACCGGCTCTAGAGCGGTGCCAAAGAATAACTGCACTAGGGAATTGCCAAGAAGATGCGCCCAACTAAAAACAAATGTCATCAAACAGCTTTTGTTTTATTTTTGTTTTTAAGGCACTGTTCACATACCAAAAGGCAGATTTTTTTTAAACTCACTTTTCATGTATTAAAGAATATGTATAGTAACGCCATATTTCCTTATTATTGCTAGGTTGAAACTCCAAGCAGCTTCTAAGCTTCTTGTCGTTATTGTCAAAAATATAAATGATGATTTGCACAACAATTATGATCAGGTTCATGATTGGCGGCGGCATCCATTTGCATTCGTTCCAATAACTCATAGCGGTGTTCTTGATTTTCGACATTGGGGGAATGTTGAAGAACCTGAGAATAATTTAGAATTAAATTTAAAGAAAGTTTGCAGCTGTACCGGAAATGACGGAAATTACTTTTGAAAGAACGGTCGCATGTCCGGGTCGTCAACCAGTCGGGAGAACTCCTCGAAGCTGATCGTGCCATCCGAATCGGTGTCCCCGCGCTCAAACAGGATGTCCCGGACGTGCTCGGGAATGAGGATGCCGTGCGTATTAACCGCCATTCCCAATTCGTGCCGATTGACGCGTCCATCTTTATTGATGTCAATCTTAAGTTACAAACAATACTCACTCAGAATCAATTGATTTATTAATACGAAACAAAATTACCTCGTTGAAAATGATTCGAATTTGATTCGAGCGGCGTAGGTTCTCCACTGCCGAGCCGGCGCTATTCATTCGCATAAGCTCCATGCTTAAGTTAAGCCAACTTCTCAGATGCTTCAAAACTTAACTGCAACTGTTGTCAATAAATTATCACTATTGTTGGGCGGCGTTTTTTGATTCCGGTTTTCAGCCACTCCCAGCCGCAAACGTCTCCGAAGCCCTCATCGTTTCAGTGCGCTTTACCGATTATTCATTTCGATTAGATTAGATTAAACACATACTGGTGATACGTGCACAAGGTGCAGCACACCTTTTGGCTTAACCTTACTCGCGCGCGGCAGTAATAAAACTGTAATTCGTAACAAACGCGAATGGTGGTAATCGCCATTGCGACATCTTTGAATGGAATTTACCGGAATTCCATCAGAATTACATATATTACCATATGCACACGTATCGCTTTTCGTACATGTATTTATCGCTAATTTCATCAACCGCAAAATACAACGCCTAGCCCGCCACAGTAGAAACGCGTGAGCAGTTAAGCAGTGTTGTTGAAATGTGCGCATGCGCATATAAAAGCGTTTGAAACTTTTTTTAAGCTATGATTTGCTTGGAATTTATTCAGCAGGCAAACTTTACAATCAACTCGCAAGGACATGCGTTAGTTGCTTCTATAAGGTCTTAATTATAATTCACTATAAATAACGTAAAGTTTTTCACTTCCCTGCCGAATGGATTGCGAATTTTTAGTAACGTGTCGTAAGTCGTAATACTGTAATATAATATGTCGCTTTAAGTTGCCTGTTTCAATGTACTTTGTGACGTAATGCGTAATTATGATTATTATTATTTCCAAATGCTATTCCATTAGTGTATGAGAAAATCACGATTCAGTGGATTTCTAATGCATTTGTAACGAGGCTCGTGTACCATCAACACCTACTACATGTATGGTATCATCATATTCATCCTACTTTGGTGACGTTTAGTTCAAGCATGTGGTTCATGGTCATTTCATGTTTCGATTTTCACTGCCGGTCTGTTACAGCCACATAAACTAAACTAGAAATTGATAAAGTGAATGGAAGTGATATTTAATTAAACATGAACAACGACGAAAAGCCCGGAAATAAACAACGCAATCCAAGAGCCACCAGTAATTATATTTCGTCCTTATTATTTCTGTAAGTTAATTATCACTATCGCTATCTGTTTAAGTACAGTTTGACTATGATTTATGTTGGATTTATGCATACATTATTTAATTTTGTAACATGTTGGTTGTCAGTTGTCATGGTTACCAGTTCGTGCTTCAATTGTTTTAAAACTGTAGACGAATATCAACATGAGTACGAGTTCTTCAATTGTTTGCATAAATATGCATTTTCAGGTACCTACTGCCAGTTTTCTATCGATCTTATAAAAGTGAATTTACCGAAAACGATTTATACGAACCGCTCAAAGAGGACCAATCCGAGTCCTTGAATGAAACTCTAGAAAAGCACTGGAAACATGCCAAGAAGAAGCATAAAAAATGGACGTTACATTTGGCATTGTTCAAAACGTTCGGCGCCACGTTCATCACTGGAGGGATTCTAATTTTCATCAAAGACATGGCCAGAATGTAAAATATACGTTTGAAGTAATTTCCTACGCCGCTTTAATTTATTAATTTTAGATTACTAATTCCTTACTCCATTGGAAAGCTGGTGTCGTATTTTGCACAAACGGCCGCAGACCCAGCAGACATCACACCCTCGGAGGCGTACATTTATGCAAGCGCATTTGTCGCGTGCCTTCTGTTCGAACGCCTGATTGTGCACCCCGTCATGTTCCTGCTGCAGCACATGTCCATGCAGATGCGCATTGCTTGTTGCGGACTGATCTACGGCAAAGTCCTGCGCTTCGATCGCAGCGTATCGCACACGATCAGTGCCGGCAAGGTGATCAATCTGATGTCCAATGACCTCGGCCGTTTTGATCATTCGTTCGCCTTCATGCACTTTGTCTGGATCTCGCCCATCCAGACACTGTTCGCAATCGCGTACGTGTACATGAAGATCGGATCCGCGTGCTTCTTGGGTGTGGGATTTTTGTTGCTTATAGTTCCATGCCAACGTAAGTGTGATAAGAATCATAATTAGATTTTGAACTTAAGTAGTTGGCGGTGTTTGTCGTAACAACGGCATACGATTCAGTTTCGAAAACTTGCCGCTAGATGGATAGATTCGGGTGGTGTAATGTGTGTTGCTATATCTACTAGCAGCTACTAGCCTACTAGTTGTTTTGTTGTTTGTTTGACTTTTCTAGTGCTTACTGCGAAGAAGATCGCCTCGTTTCGACTGCGAACCGCGCAGAGCACCGATGTTCGGGTGCGATTGATGAATGAGATCATCTCCGGAGTGCAGCTGATTAAAATGTACACGTGGGAGGTGCCATTTGCGAAGCTGATAGAAACAGCACGATTGTAATTTTCCAAATATCAAAATACCCAAAACAACTGTTATTTATTTGTTGTAATATTTTAGGAAAGAAATTAAATTCATTCGTTATCAAAAGTTGCTCTGGGCAGTGACTCACTTTGAAATGTACGCGACCCGCACGGCGATATTCATCAGTTTGGTGTGCTTCCACCTGATGGGCGAAGAAATCACCGCGGAGGTCGTCTTCAGCATGGTAGCGCTGTTTGACATCATCAATCACAACATTGCGTCGCTCTTCGAGATGGCCGTGCGCACTGCGGCGGAAATCAATGTGTGCATACATCGCATCAATGCGTTTCTCCTTCAAGACGAAACGATGACCACATTGACCAGAGACCAAGTCGAGAATAACGAGGAGTCTTCTCCCAAGGTTATTTTAGAGAATATTCAAGCCAAATGGCTTGGGGACAACCCGGAAGATACCATTTTCGGAGTTTCAATCAGTCTTACCACGCCGCAGTTATTTGCAGTCATTGGATCTGTCGGTAGCGGCAAGAGTAGCCTGCTTCATGTCCTCCTCAATGAGTTGCCCATTTTAAACGGTCACGTGACCATCGCCGGAAGTATATCGTATTATGCGCAGGAGCCATGGATATTTTCAGCGAGCATCAAACAAAATATATTGTTTGGTGGTGAATACGATGCGCATCGATACGGCACGGTCTGTCAGGTGTGTGCGCTGGAGACGGACTTCAAGCAATTTCCGGATGGCGATCGCACGCAGGTGGGGGAGAGCGGGAAGATGCTCAGCGGTGGGCAGAAAGCGCGCATCGCCCTCGCGCGCTGCATCTACAAGCAGGCGGATATCTATCTGCTGGATGATCCGCTCTCAGCGGTCGATGCGGCGGTCGGCAGGAAACTGTTCAATGAATGCGTCAAACACTTTCTGCATGATAAAATATGCATTCTCGTCACGCACCAACTGCAATACCTAAAGCAAGCCGACCAAATTCTAATACTAAATCAGGGGAAAAACGAAGGCGTTGGCAGCTACGAAGAGTTGCAAAACAGTGGGCTGGACTTTGCCCAACTCTTGGGTGACAGTAGGGAGGAGACCGATCCGCAACCCATTAAGCTCGCAAGACAAACGTCAACAGTGTCAACAGGAAGCCAGAAGAGTGAAACTGTCGCCGAAGTAACAAACACGCGACAAATGGAGAAGGAGACTATGACCAGCGGCGCTGTGACCACGTCGACTTATCGACGTTATTTCCGTTCCGGCGGGAATTACTGCGTGCTGTTTCTAGTGCTGCTGAGCTTCGTGCTCTTTCAAGTCGCCACGCGCATGGCGAATTGGTTCCTCTCCTATTGGGTAAACACCGAGCAGTACTTCAATGAGCAGCAGATCGATGCAACCGAAGCGGAATCCATTCGCAGCGTGCTGCTTTACGCATACGCCGCGGTGATAGTTGCAGTCATAGTGCTTGCCATTTACCACAAGGCGTACTTCTTTGTGGTGATGGTGAGGGCATCCGTTCATTTGCACAATGCCATATTTAGCCAGCTATTGAACGCGAGGATGCGCTTCTTTAATACGACACCAATGGGAAGGATACTGAATAGATTTGCGAAGGATATGGGCATTATCGATGAATTCCTGCCATTTGTGCTCTATCACTTGTTAAATGTGTGCATGCAACTGCTTGGGATCATTATTTTAACCAGCATCATTCGGCCAATGCTATTGCCACCTGCTTTGGTGCTGCTGGTGATTTTCTATGGGATGCGCTGCGTTTACATACGATGCAGTCGAAGTGTCAAGCGAATTGAAGGCATAAGTATGGAATTTACACATTATTAAAGCGGAATTTAGCGTAGCCTAGAGTAACAACTAACTTCCGTCGTTTATCCATACATAACCTCAATTCTTGACTAATTTCCGTCCATTTGAAATTTCAGATCGTAGTCCTGTTCTAAGCCAGGTAACGACGACGTTTTCCGGCCTCAGCACCATCCGGGCGTTTGGCGTTGAAAAGGTCCTAATGAAAGAGTTTCATCGCTTTCAGGACGAGCACACGGCAGCGCACTGGCTCTTCATGGCAACGGGGCGTGCGTTTGGCTTCTGGCTGGACTTGTTGTGCGTGATTTTCATCACGTTCGTCATCGTGGTGCTGCTGACGTTGGACACGGGCCTCAGCGGTGGCGATCTAGGCTTGATTATCACCCAGTACTTGGGCCTGGTTGGCTCCATCCAATTTGGCATGCGTCAGTGGAGCGATATGGAGAATAATATGACATCCGTGGAGCGCATCTTAGAATACACGCAGCTGGATAGCGAGCCCGTCAAGCTGCCGAAGCAGCGCTTATCAAAAGACTGGCCGCAAGAAGGCCGCCTTCAATTTAAAGACCTCACAATGAAATACAACGAGAACGAAGCGCCAGTTTTAAAGCGTATTAACTTCGTGGCGCGTGCTGGTGAACGGATTGGAATTGTCGGCCGCACTGGCGCCGGCAAATCGTCCATTATTACCGCGCTGTTTCAACTGTACGCCACTGAAGGCGCCATTATCATCGATGGCATCGATGCCACCCGGTTGCCAATACATGTGCTGCGCTCCAAGATATCGATCATTCCACAGGAGCCAATCTTATTTGAAGGCACGCTGCGGAAGAACTTGGACCCATTCGATCAGTACTNGAGGCTACGGCTAACGTGGACCCTTACACCGACGAGCTGATACAGAACACGATTCGGAGGGTGTTTGTGGGGTGCACGGTGCTTACCATCGCGCACAGGTTGCACACGGTGATGGATTCCGATAAGATACTGGTGCTGGATGGTGGTGAATGTGTGGAGTTTGGGGCGCCGCATTTGTTGTTGCAAAATAAAAATGGAGCTCTTCGCAGGATGGTTGATAAAACTGGTCTTTCAACCGCAAAAGACTTGATGGCTATTGCGGAAAGATTATAAGAATTAAAGGCTTTATTTGTTATGGTTGAAACAAAAGTTGTTTATTTATTCACTTTTGTTTCACAACCAAAACATTTGTTTTGTTTATTTTAACCTTGTCATTTTAGGAATTTGTTTAATTAGAACTATTTTCACATGTTTTACCAGTTGATATAGCACACAGAGATAACGCGCAACATTGCCGAGCGTCCCAAGGTCATTAAAAATGTGCGTACATGTGTACAGTTACACCGTTTTTATTTACTCTCAGATTATATCCCATGCTTGCCGAATTTCCCA
>JAODGB020042933.1:0-11786 GCA_027574905.2 Earota dentata
TTATGAAGGATTTTGCATGACGTGTTTTGAAAAAAGTCGAAAATTGCCTAACTTTGAGGTCCATTTTAGGGCACTTCCAAGCCATTGAGCAGGTTAAAATTAGCAGTACGTTAAAGAGCAACTCTTTGGCTATCCGAATATGCACAGAAACTTAAAAAAGGACGAAGCGTTCGGGAATTATGAAGGATTTTGCATGACGTGTTTTGAAAAAATTCGAAAATTGCCAAACTTTGAGGTCCATTTTAGGGCACTTCTAGGCCCTTGAGCTGGTTAAAATTAACAGGACAATAAAGAGCAACTCTTTGGCTATCCGCTTTGGCTAACTTTGAAGTCCACACAATCTGCAAGGCAAGAGCACTTGCAGTCCCTGTGGGCTTATTTTGTCTTGCGTTTTATTATTTGTTGTTAATTACATCATAAGACGGGTTGAGTACTTTTTGCTTTCAGGCTAGATACCCAATTTGTGGAAGCAAAAATGAAAAATTTATACAGCGGTTTTTTGACAGCCACACTCACAGTTTACTTCAAACCCGCGAAAGGCGCGAATGTAAGAAAATTTCACCTCTTTGTATTCGGTGCATTCGTTTAATGCGCTACAAGGACAAATAAGCTTCAAGAAACAATGTAACATGCGTAACATTAAACCAGATTAAACTTGAAGCATGAGCTTCTTAGCTTATAAGAGTATCAGGCAAATATCATTAACTTCGTATGTATAATATATTTGGCATCAGGCGCCGATCTTCTCCATGTCGTCGGTCTCCTCAGTATTCAACCACACCACAAGTCGTTGTATCTTCTTGTTGAAATGCGCCTCGATTGCGCGGCAGATGGCTTCACTCCTGGGCCCATCGGTCAGGTTGATGACGGTACCGCGCTTGCCCAAGGGTCGGAAGCGGGAGATCCTTTGCACATAGGTATCGCAATCGGCCTGCCCATCAAACCCGACAGGGAGGTCAAAGTTCACTACGACCACTTGATCCACACGAATGCCTGCAAAAAGTACAAAAAAAAAATTAAGTTATATGTACTTGTTGGAGTTGGAGAAATTGTATTACCTGTGTACAGCGCATAATTCGTAGTGATAAGAACCTTCTCCTGGCCATTTATGTAGCGATCAATGACGCTTATGCGCTGCTTCACGCTCGACTCCTCGCCGATCAACAGTGCAACCGCATGTCCATCCTTGGCCATCTTCTCCGAGAGCCAAGTGGCCGTCCGACACGTCTGGCAGAAGATGATCGCTTGTCTGACGCCAAGGGTGATGTAGATATTCGTCACCGCGCTGTACTTCTGCTGCGCGTTGGCGCACTTTGCATAATAATGAGTAATATTTTGTAGGTCTTCTTCCTTCAGACGGATGATCACTGGGTCCCTCACGATCACTTCGGCGAACTCCATCACATCTTGGTCGAATGTGGTAGAGAAGAACATCATTTGGCAAATGTCTTTGTTAATATTCCTTTTGACATAAAAAAAAAACATTTAGTTCAAAAATTCCTAGTTATTTTAATACTAACTTATGAATTCGGATTACTTGATCCAGATGTCCCTGCGTCGCAATCATAACACTCGCCTCAGCCAGAACGAAAACGCGAATCTTCGCCAGATCGAACACTTTAAACCTCATCGCCCAATCGAGGACTTTTCCGGGCGTACCGATAATCACCTGTTCCTCCAGTTTTGTGCCGCGTGGGATTTCCTCGCCTCTCACGGCGTACCGCAGCTCAATATCCGGACAGAACTTACCCATTTTGGCTGCCAGTTCACCAGTACACACAGCAAGTTCATATGTTGGTAAGAGACACAAAACTTGTGGATATTTCTCCTTTGGATTGACTCTGCTCAGCATTGCAAGGACAAATGTTACTGTCTTGCCAGTACTTGGCGCTGACTGAGCAATCAAGTTTTGTGGTGGTTCAGCCAACAGTACTGGCAGTGCTGCCTCCTAAATCTTTGATGGTGCATTGAAGCCCATATCATACACACCTTTTAGTAATCCCTTTTGTCTAAAACAACCATACAAATATTTATTACTCAACCCTAAGCCAGTATGTAGTTATAATTGAAAACTTACAAATTTAGCGATTCGAAATTTTTGGTTGAATGCAAAGGGGATGATGGATCTTTCCTCTGCACCTCCAAATCATTTTTGTTGTCAACCAGGCCTATTCGGATGGCCTTTTGCACGGCACTCGCTTCGGCCGTGCTGAACTGCTTTTCGTTTTCACCGCCGTCGTTTGAGCTGTTGCCGCCGCCGGAATTCTGATTTTGCGCCTTGTTTGGAGCTAGGCGAATCATCGTTGTCTACCAATTCAGATTATGTTTAACTATGATAGCCGAATTGAATTTGGCTGATTATTACCTTGTTTAGAATGTTCTTGTAATGCTCTTCTTGTTCGGAGACATATTTCGCCCAGTCGACGGTCTCGGACATGATTGATATGTTTTACCTTGGTATAAATCTTCGGACTTAACTTTGTGCTGCTTGAATTTGCACACTCAGCGCTCAGCGCACTCAGTTCACGCCTAGAAATTGCTGTAATTCACTCGCTTTCAGATAAGTGAAAACATCACAGGGCACATGCATACTGCGCAATACAACGGCGCAGTGTTCTCACATGGCAAAGAGTAAGAAAGAGAATTTCACGCCTCTCGCGGACTCTGGCGCAGCGCTATTAGATTAGACGTAGATTAGACATAGATTAGACATAGATAAAAACATAAAATACACGTACATAATTAATTTATTACTTGATACTCTCAGATATGCGTTATCTTTTTCAAACCCAGTCAAATATTCAACGCATGCGTCGACCGTTTTGTTCGGCTACATTCGAGTATGATCGTGCGTCTTCTAACTGTTCGAAGCGCCCTCTCTCGGTATTAAATAATATCTGAACATGCTGCTTCAGGACGAGCGGCAGGACTGCCGCCTACCTTGCTGACAAGTTGTACATAAAATACATATATGTGTGTAGTGCAGGACAAAGGTATTGTTATGAATACACATACGAAAAATAAATAATAAACAGGAAATAGAATGTGTCTGTATGATTGAAAATTCAAAATGGCCTTAAAAATGCTCTATTTATTCTGGTTTTATTTATGCGCTTATATCATTCCGAGCGTTATGATTGGCTCATCTTGCGAGTTCAGCAGGAGCTAGCAGGGAGGGGAGCGAGCAGTTTGCACGCGTTCACACGTTGTTCAGCCCGTTTTACGTTATCTGTCATTCCACTCGTTCCGTTTGCTGGAAACGTCAAAATATGTAAGCAAAGCGAGTGGAGCGGAGTGCTTCGTGCGTAGCCTATTTGTTATTCAGTGTTGTGTGTTGTGTTGTTTGGTGAACTTTTACATTTCGCGTCGCAATCTCGCTCGCCGCGCCGTGGGTGCACCGCCGAAAAACGCCCAGCGCCCAGCATCCGCCGACGGCACGATGCTCCAAGCGGCTGCAACTCAGCGCGCGTCGACGTGATCCGATGTAGTCGCAGGTCGCAAGTCGCAACAAGCGAACGAAGCGTCTTCGTCGCCCGGAAAAATGTATTTCCCGATCGGCTGGCCGAAAGTTTTGAAACTCCCCGACTTGGGCGAGACGCGCCTCAAGCAGGTCACGTCCAATCGGGATAGAATCTTGTTCGCCATCCTCACGGACGATACGCTAGCGATTTGGTTTTGCAAGGTAAACACAGGGCACAGCATCCCTTGTTTAATTACCCTGCATGCCTATAACCAGCACTACACATACACTAACTATGCATAGCTTCAGCATGATCTAAGCATAATTTAGTGCCTCTAATACATATATAAACTTGTCTGTCATGCATGTTAATTAATAAGAATCAAGTTGTGTCAGCTGCATCTGTTTATTCAATTGTTGTGTTCTATTTCCAGCCATGTGTGCCAATTGTAGTGCATCGAAGATCAAAAGAATCCATAGAGAGATTAGGAACAAATATTTTAGTAGAATGGAAACCAGATTCCAGCAAACTGGTTCTTGTTGTAAGTAAAAAACAACCTGCACAATCATAAATCACAAGCCACATATTTAAATGTTATCAATTGGTTCACTTGCAGACATCAGAAGGCCACCTGCTATTTTACAGTCTTGATGTTATCTCAGATCAAAAAGGACTCTACATCCAAACTGACTCACCACATGCCAACCTGCGGAGGGACAGTGCTGAACTGTTCATCAAGGAAATCATTCCACCTTTACAACTATGCTTGGTATGCTGTGATTTCATTATTAAAACATGTTTGCATTTGCTCTTGCCTAACTTATGTTGGCATGGTGCTTGGGAGTTGAATGTAATGTGCTAATTGCATTGTTAACTCTTTCACATCCCGCGCGCGCGGATGTACAGAGCGAGGAGTCGATGGTGTGGGATGGGAAAATCACGAGCATTGTCTGCATCACAATGACGGAGCTGATGGTCGCCACCAGCAATTCGCACGTGCTGCGCTACCGCTGGGACGGCACGCAGCACCGCGACTACAACCTGGATCTGCGTCGGATTCCATTTTGCATCAATCAACAAGTATCCAAAGGTAAATATGTAATGCCAACGCCAACAACGTAAAACCACAACCAAGACCAGCACAAACTTCAAAACTCAACCTCCAAACATGTTACACAGCGTGCACCGAGTTAATAAATCTGGTAACCATGACTACCGATTGTTTCTGCATTGCCATTGCATTGTAAACAATGTTGGTTGCCATGGTTACCAGTCTCTTCTCTTGCTGCACGCAGTTTATGCCTCTACATTGATATTGATATGCAAATCTCTTCAAAACGCACGACTAGCGACTCGACATATTTTTTTTATAGTCGTTTCAACGTAATTTCCGTATGAATAGAAGCTAAAAAGTGTTAAGTACACAATCACACAAAACAAAAACCTACTAAAGTTTTGTCATATTATTGATTGCAATTCAATTGAACGCGATTAGTAACGTTTCTTTTACAATGGCATTCAGTGAAATAAACACTCAGCGCATTTGTTGATTTAGTCGAAACGCTCGAAACGAGACCTAGAAAATGTTTCTGGAAAATTGAATCAATAACCGTTAATATGTAAATGTTTACAGCTGTGCCAATCGTCGAAGAGAACACTTACATCATAATCATCGAGTACTCGCCGCTCGTGGGAGGCTTCGCGATCGTGCTGAACGACGGCCGCGCCGCATTCCTAACAGCATCGTCCTTACGCTTCGATCCCAACGTAAGTGCACCAACCTATATTCAACCACCGAGTGTGCTTTATACATACAGCACACAGGATGTTTGAATGCGACTTATCGCTTATCGCCAATCGCATTCTGATTTCGGATTTAGACACTAATCTCATATAACGCATGTGTCATCAACGTTTTATCAACACGTGCTCACGCATTTTTGTCCCGTTTATCATAGCAAGTGCAAGGAATTTGGGCTCAAGGCATTGAAGACGCTACCTGCGCGAGTGTCAATCACAAGTACCGATTGATCACATTCGGAAGAGCAAAGTGAGTGCTACTAATGAAAATTAGAGCATAATTTTGATGCATTCTGTGTTTTGCAGCTCGGAATGCATAGTTTATCACATTGATGAAAGCACCGGCGGTTTAGCAGTGTCGCATCACTGTGTGCTCAGCAGCAAGGACTATCCGGGATGTCCCGGCGCCGTCACCGAGTTGAAATGGACGCCGGATGGCTGCGCGATGGTCGCGACGTGGCGCAACGGCGGCATTGCGATGTGGTCCACCTTCGGCGCGCTGCTGATGTGCTCACTGGGCTGGGATTACGGCCTGCACGTCGATCTACAGCGAGATAATCCTTTGCACGTGGCGTCCATGGTAAGAAACTAATGTTTAGCTATGTATGCAGTCATTTTTTGGTAAACGGGTAATGTTTAACGTGTTTTGTTTCATGGAATGTGTTCAGGAATGGGGCACCGAAGGTTATCAGCTGTGGATGATCCGTAAGCAGTTTACAAAAGACTGCGATAACAGCGTAAGAGACCCGAACGCGAATCCGCTCGCGGAGGACGTCAACGGCGATAACGCTGACGACGCCCCGTTCGCGACGAGCCTGATTCAGCTGGACTTCGTGAAGAGTGCGCTGACGATAAACCCGTGCATGGTAAGCATTTACGCGCGCTCGCATCGCTTCTTTCGAGTGTTTGTAACTTTTTGTGTGTGGCCAAAGAGATCCAAGCTCCAAGTGTGAAAACCTGTGTCGAAATTATAGAGTCATCAAAGTCATTTATACTTACAAGGGGAAGACAAGCTCTTCATCAATTCGGCGGACACGCTGATCAAGATCTTCTCCGACCGCACCGCCAGCAGCAAGGAGGAGAGCGTCTTCAGCGGTGATGCGTCGCCGGCGGCGACCAACCAGCTCTCCGAGGGCCGGCAATGGCTCGTGATTCCTGTTCCGTCCACGTACTCAGCGACGAATTGGCCGATACGAGTAAACATCTTTCATTGTTTTATTTTGTTTCTTTAAATTTAACCTGAAATCGTTTTGTAGTATTCAGCAATAGACCATGATGGTCAAAATATGGCAATCGCCGGCCGCACCGGCATCGCGCACTATTCCATGCTCACGCGCCGGTGGAAACTCTTCGGCAATGAGAGCCAAGAGAAGGATTTCATCGTCTCCGGTGGCCTCCTCTGGTGGCGGGATTACGTAGTACTCGCCTGCTACAGCATCGTCGACAATGGCGACGAAATCCGCTTCTATCCGAAGGACTGCAAGCTGGATAACAAATTCGCGTGCATCATGCGCGTCGCCTCGCCGATTCTGCTCATGAACAGCCTGCAGGATACGTTGGTTACCTTCGGCTCGGACGGGCAGGTCGCCATTTGGAGCATTAAGCAAATCGACGCGGCTGGAAACGTCGACGTTTCGAAATTGCAAGTGGTTGATATCTCCGCGCTCTGTGTTCATCCGGCGTGCATTGTTTCCATCACGCTGACGACGCTGCGAGCGGAATCTGGGCGTGGGCAGAATCAAAACTCCGAAAGCTTGGTGCTCAATGTCAGCGGCCGGCTGTTGTTGGTGCAGCGGGAGACGCGCAACGGCGGGAAGTTTACGTGCTCGATGCCGACGGTGCTCGCCGGATGCGTTGAGAACGTCTGGGTGCCGGGACGGCGGAAAGCGGACAAGGTGCACTTGACGGAAGCGCTGTGGTTGTTTTGCGGTGCGCATGGCATGCGCGTTTGGTTGCCGCTATTCCCTCGCGACGGCGATAAAAGTCACACGTTCATGTCGAAACGGATCATGCTGCCGTTTCATTTAAGAATCTATCCGCTGGCGATACTCTTTGAGGATGCTATTATCCTGGGTGCTGAGAACGACACGGTGCTGTACACCACGGATACGAACTCGCCGTTTTCGTTGCCTTTTAGTGTCTTGCAGAGAACTGTAAGTAGCTTCTTATTTGACATTTTGTTTTTACTCCATCCCTGTTTAAAACAAATGCTATTTACTTGTTCCAATTGTTTGTTATTTTAGAGTCAAGTATATCTCCATCAAATTCTCCGCCAACTAATACGACGAAATCTGGGCTATCATGCGTGGGAAATCGCGCGAAGCTGCACCGGCCTCCCATATTTCCCGCACTCGCTGGAATTGCTGCTTCATGAAGTCCTCGAGGAAGAAGCCACCAGCAAGGAGCCGATCCCAGACGCGCAGCTACCGAGCGTGATTGAATTCATCATGGAATTTCCAGTGTATCTCCAGACAGTCGTGCAGTGCGCGCGGAAAACTGAAATCGCTCTCTGGCCCTATCTTTTTTCCGCCGCTGGCAAACCCAAGGACCTGTTCCAGGAGTGCATGGCCAAGGGACACCTGGATACGGCCGCTACGTATTTAATTATCCTGCAGAACCTAGAAACCTCGTCAGTAAGTCGGCAATATGCAACGTTGCTTCTCGACACTGCGCTGAATCAATCAAAATGGGAACTAGCAAAAGATCTCGTACGTTTCTTGCGTGCTATTGATCCCAATGACGTTGAATCGCCGCGGAATTCCATGATCATTCCAAACAAACTCAACCTCTCGCAGCCGGCGACTCCAGTGTCGCCGAATGCGGAAGATATTTCGCTGGTGCTCGGTAATGTTCAGCGCGTGAGGAGTTATAGCACATCAGTGACGCCGAAGATCAACGAGAAGAATCAAATCACGCCGCTGAATGCGAATATGATTGCGGAGTCACCCTTGGTGCAGCGGCGTAAGAAGAGCGTGCCGAACAGCTCCAGTCGCAGTGAGAATCGTGACTCCACAAATAGCAACACCGCAGAGGAGTTCTTCATCGATGTCATCCTACAGCGACATGCCCGGCGACTCCTAGCGCATCACAAACTCACTGACATGGGCTACTTCGCCGCGCATCTGGATTTCCATCTCGTTGCGTGGCTCGGCAAAGAGCGCGAACGTGCCGCGCGCATTGACGACTTTGTAATCGGCTTGAAACAACTGCACGACGAGTTTTCCTGGCCGTATCCAGTGCCCAACGGCCCGTTGAGTATATCAACGAGTCGCTCGCCACCGGAAAGTCCCAACATCGACGAGAAATTCAAGCAGCTGCACCTGGATTGCAACAATCAGACGTCATCAAGGGTCGGCGACTCGGGATACATTAGTTATCAGGGGTATGCAGGCTACACAGGTCTGTACACGCCGCAGAATACGCTGGAGTTGTCTTCGCAGATCACTGAGACTCCCAGCGAGCCGGAACCGGATAGTCCAAACACCGCTGTTGATCGGAATTCCTTTAATGGCATGATACGAACGCATACTAAGCCGTATGATTCGCTGCGGAGTAACGGCGGCGAGAAGAGGGTGTTTTTATATGATCCGCCGCGGACAAGCATCAGCAGCTACAGGATGATGGAGACGCAAATACGTGCGAATGCTGAGGATACAATGAGCACGATCAGTTCGGTGTGGGGCGATGATCGCGAGTTTTTGGCGACGAGCTGCAGCAGTGAGAATTGGGAGGTTCCATCGACGCAGGTGTTGGAGCAACTGTCGAATGCGGGGAGTAAAGGATCGCAACGAGCTGAAGTACAATTAAGGCGAGTTAATCTTGAACATTGGCCGAATGAATACATTTTAACATGAAATATTTACGTTTTGCAGATATTTATTGCAATTATTTATGGAAGCCAGCTGTCTGGAGTGGTCGTTGCTAATATCAGTCCTTCTTCGTGATGCCTTGGCGGTGCTGCGCACTGTGAACGCGGCGAAATCGCCGGATCAGTCGATCGAATCCGTTAAGCGGCTCAAACAGGGTCTGCAAATTCTTCATTATTGGACAGACACCGAATGGTAACTATGCTCACATAATAGCGGAAAAACAATTGAAAAAGTAAACAACTTCAATTGTTTTTGCGTCAAAACAACTGAATGCTAATGTTTTCTCTTGTTTGTTGCAGTTTGGGTTATAAGCCTTTCATGTTAGCAATCCAGAATCAAATCTCCGTCCTCTCAACGATATTAGCAACAAAAATCCAGCACGAGCAGATCCTCGAGCACCAGCGCGTGATCTCGGCGACGCTGAGCAAGGTCTCCGTGGCGCCAGCGCCGCGCTCGCGCAAATCCAGCGCGAACCAATCCGAGTGCAACTCCAAGGAGCGCCTGAGCGTGACGAGCGTCAAGGAGGAGCCGGACATGAGCCAGCTGTCCTCCAGCAGCGTGGAGTCCCTGCCGCCGAGGGAAGCCATCCGCGCGCCCAGTCCCGAAAGCAATTGCGTGATTTCCTAAATTTTAACACTTCGAGCGCATCGAAGGCGATTTTAATTAATTTTTAAGTCCCACGTCCCAACAAATGTAATAAATTCTAAATCATTTTTATCACACACACACACTAAATCGAAACGATACGTTAATAACTTGGCCGGGTGCTCTTATGATGCTAACGATTTGTTAATTATTTAATTCATCAAGTGATTACGTACGTAATTTATTTACATCGCGAGGCGGAAATCTGATTATTTGAGAAAAGACGTTCTATTTACTAAATTATGAAATTATGTATGTACTAAAACATTGGTTATTTGCGCACGAAACATAATTTTATTCGTTGTTTCTTATGATTCTTATAACATTTATAATTCTACAAAGATAATGATGCATACAAGTTAGTACAATGATAACAATGAATGTTTTGTCTTCAAAATGCGAGGATATTTTGTTGAGAGGTTTAGTATTGTTAGTGAATTTTAATAGTTATATTAGATGTCAATTTATATACATGTTTATTTATTCTCAATTTATATTCTGCATTAATTGTTCATAACTTCGAGGACGTAATCAAGTTTCGCAACATGTTTGCTTTTAAGTTGTACACTAGCAATTGAAGTAGCCGGATTTGAGCAGTAGCAGGATACCAATAATTAGGATAGCGGCAATAATCAATCAACATAACGTTAGTTAGCATCGTAGTTATTTTTGCTATCAGACACTGATGACAAATACACAACTGCGTTAAGTTGTTGAGCGTTGTGCAATCTGAAAGTTAATGTTCAACTCTCCAAAGCCGAAGATTTTAGAAGTTGAAGTAAAGTAAAGCAGCAAGTCAAAACTAAATTAAATGACATTGAACTGACTAGGAACACACCAGGTGTGATGGTGGTGGTGTTAATGATGATACGAAAAACAAGATTGATTGCAATAACTTTTTTTTATGATTAACAAGGAGAAAACTAAATTAAAATGCCAAGATGTTTGGAAACGAGAAGCCAGTGAAAGCGAAGCCGGAACAGAAACTGTTGTCAATTTTGAAACGCAAGTACATTCGTCCTTTAACAATTTAATTAATATGTATAATAATATATTTAAAGAATATATAAAAACTGGATAATAATATTTAAACTGACGATGTTCACCGTTCACGCGAGCGTGAATTATATTATGACTTATGAGACATGAGACAATTGGAATATTGTAATAACGTGTTACTGATTACGGATCGATGCATTTTGGCCGCGGATTCAATTACGACTGCAAACGAATTGTATAATACTCGCTTTACTTTAAGTTGAACATTTGTGTGAGAACAACAAGTAGGTACAATACAATACGTAGTTAGATCTGTTTCACTTCGTTGTTAAAGAATGCAATAATTCCTTATTCACGTTGTATTCATATTGGATGTAGTTATTTGTTTATATGCAGATATATTTATAATCTATGCACATGTGCATTATTATTAATCATTAATCAAATTACATTTATAATTGATTACGGATTATACGATGGATAACCGATGGCGATGGAGGATTAAATACAAACTAACGAATAAAGTTCGTGCGGAGAAAGAACGGGCGGGTAACCATGACGACCGATTGTTTATTGCATGGCGTGCAAGGTAACAAAGGTAACAAAAATGGCCGTCTTAGTTACTGTCCGTTCTTACATTGCACGCCATTTATTGTGTGTTACTTTGCGAAGAACAAACTTACTGTTAGCGCGACGTATATGAGAAATGCAATGCGCTCGATGCACATTCCCAGTCGGATCCAGACGTCCTGCACGCGACTGCGACGACGGGATGTTTCCATAGCGGCTGGATATGGTGAAGAAACCACCTGCTGCAAGTTGAGTAACAAATAAAAACGATTTGAATTGATTGCAGATTGCAACTGATCGCTAACATGTGATGCGCATGCGTGATTTTACCCAGGGATGCATAGTGTAATGTGTGTTGCATACAGTAATATTAGGCTTGAATCATTTTTAATAAGTTCACTGCAACTCAAGGGTCAAAATCAATGGAATTGATTTTATTAGC